>OU696586.1:5886248-5908748 GCA_916048095.2 Sacculina carcini
TGATTGAAGATGCTCCGGTGTGTTTGGATATTTCCATGTCACGCTTTATAGTAGATCTTGCTTTTCTGGGAATGAGAACATGCTGAATTTAGACTATCAGTCGTAATTCCTTTTGCACCTTGGAACCAGCTCCAGGAATTTCCTAATAAGATATAATGAACACAAACAAGAAAACAGCAATAGCTCTGCGATGAAATAAACCTTTCATATTAGCTGAAGTAACTGCTGAAATGATTTATTTTGATTAATATTAATTGTTGTTTTAAGCGCGCACCGTATTTTGATTATAAGACACGTCTCGTTATGAACCAATCTACAGCGCAGCCTCCCAGTAAACCCAAGCGGATAGTAAATTTCGCACGCGGGCCAGAATTCGAACCGCGAGCCTCTGACACAAGATTTCAGCGCCTTAGCCACTACCCGAGAGCTGAAGTGATATGTGTGACATATTGTCGCTAATGAGTTTAAAACACCAATAATATAAATATCTCAAAATCAGTAACCTCAATTTAAACAATCAATTTCGACTAAAAGCGAAACACTAGCAGTTACACAGCTAAACAGTGCCCACCTCTGTTGATTTATAACTATTGTGGTACGCAAATATATAACTACGTTGATAAGACATGTTAACGAAGCCAGGACCTCATGAGAAACGAGCAGATGTACATATTTTACTGAACCTATGAACGAAACCAAACCTCTGACCTCAGCAAAATGTCCAGGATGATGACATGCAGAATCATCCGAGTGATGAACACAAAATGGCTGCGCAAATCACACTTGACGCGAAATTTGACAAATTCGCACTTCACTCTAAACCGCACTGAAGTGAAAATCACTATACACGTCAATTATCGCCAAGAATAGCACGCGATAAAACACTAAACACACGAGAGCACTAACCACGTGCGCTCGCTACCATGCAACTGCCATGCTGACAGTTGAAAAACTTCTCCGCACATTGTGACGTGACGATGACGTCATACTTTCGTGGAAGGGCCTGTATCTAGGTGGCGTTGCCCAGTTCCTTATTATAATATTCTGTAGTGAGCGTTCGAGTGTAGCTCTTCATGATTCGCCAAGCCCCCAACTTTTTCCTTAGCCCCCCTCAGCGCCCCCTCAGCCCCCACATTGGAAAAATACTGGCGCCGCCACTGCAAGCGTATGTTTCCATCGATCCAAATGAACTTCTAGCGACTTACTGTCATATACAACTGATGAAACAACTGAATTTATTGGATATATCAGCGCTGTTATAGAAATGGAAAATTGGTTCTATAACGAGTGGGAAGACAGAGAGAAAATATTTTGCATCAATGATCTAGAGGCGACACCTCCGCCTCATTGAAGCTATCCAACCTTTGCTGCGAGTCTATGCATAATGAACCTTTAAATAGTTTTATGCATATGTTTGGTAATATGATATTGTCTTATCATTGCTGGTTACATCGAGTTAACAAGACCATGCGTTGTTCGTGAGTGTGTGCTTGTTTGTGTGTGTGTGTTTGTTTGTTTAGACTATATTTGCCAAAAACAACAATAAAACACGAAACAATAAACAATCGTGAAGACTAACATGGCAGAAAAATGTCCATAGAGCATAGCTCTTTGACGGACATGATATGAACGTACACACATTATAACACAACATTTACTGTGTTCATTGATAGCAGCGAGTATCAGTATCATTTTATCAAGTATCATTATTTGTGTGTGTGTGTGTGTTTGTTTGATTATTCGTAGACATGCGGTGCAACTGGAGAAAAGTTGAGCTTTGCCGAGACTCACTCGACCAGCTTGAAACTGGGCAGTGGTCTCGGCAAGCTGGGACTGCAGAGAGGAGAAAGTGTGGCCGTTTGTCTGCCCAACTGCGTGCAGTTTGCCCTGCTCACGCACGCATGTGTGGCTCACGGCTTTGTACTGGCCCCCATGAACTCCTCCTCCTCGGAAGGTCGACTCTGCTCGGCGAATTTCTGCTCGTTTTTTTAACTATATATGTGAAATCACACCAATAAACGTGCTTAATGTACGAATGGTGATTTCATGCTGATGCATTAAAACTTCACATAGTAATTGACTGCATTAACAGTATTGTATTGTTCAACAATTACTACACATTTGTATTTCGTGTACTTTTCTGTGCGTTTGCATGTGTGTGTATGTGTGTTTGTGTGTGCAGGAGAGGTGGAGCATTACCTGCGTCTGAGCGATGCTGCCGCGGTGGTTGTCAACGCAGAACTGGCACCATTAGTTGCAAAAGTCACCGCCAGGGTGCAGCACGTCCGTCATACTATTTGTATTGACAATCCATTAGCGCCGGGCACCGTCGACTTCGATGATGTGATACGGCGCGGCAGCTGCGAGCCTCCCCGCGAATCTGACGTGGACAATGTGGAGGATCGCATGATGCTCATGTTCTCCAGCGGCACCACTGGACTGCCCAAGGCTGTCGAGCTGAACAGTCGCTGCCTGGTGGCCAATTTGGCACAGTGTTTACAGAAGCCTTATCTTTGGGAGGACCAAGGTGGGCTGAGAAGAGTGTGAAGTTGATTCTATCAAATTACATCATAACAGCACTTGAATGAAATATGCTAGATGAATACACCGATTTATTGCACCAAAAATACAATAAGAAATCGAAATGCAAGGGTAGAAGAGAAATATTTCTCAATAAGGGAACCTGCTTTTCTTGCGAACTCCTGATCTATGTTATGAGATGACTGATTTCTGTTATGAGATGACTGATTTCTATTATGAGATGGCTGATTTCTGTTATGAGATGACTGATTTCTGTTATGAGATGACTGATTTCTGTTATGAGATGACTGATTTCTGTTATGAGATGACTGATTTCTGTTATGAGATGACTGATTTCTGTTATGAGATGACTGATTTCTGTTATGAGATGACTGATTTCTGTTATGAGATGACTGATTTCTGTTATGAGATGACTGATTTCTGTTATGAGATGACTGATTTCTGTTATGAGATGACTGATTTCTGTTATGAGATGACTGATTTCTGTTATGAGATGACTGATTTCTGTTATGAGATGACTGATTTCTCTTATGAGATGGCTGATTTCTGTTATGAGATGACTGATTTCTGTTATGAGATGGCTGATTTCTCTTATGAGATGACTGATTTCTGTTATGAGATGACTGATTTCTGTTATGAGATGACTGATTTCTGTTATGAGATGACTGATTTCTCTTATGAGATGACTGATTTCTGTTATGAGATGACTGATTTCTGTTATGAGATGACTGATTTCTGTTATGAGATGACTGATTTCTCTTATGAGATGACTGATTTCTGTTATGAGATGACTGATTTCTGTTATGAGATGACTGATTTCTGTTATGAGATGGCTGATTTCTGTTATGAGATGACTGATTTCTGTTATGAGATGACTGATTTCTATTATGAGATGACTGATTTCTGTTATGAGATGACTGATTTCTGTTATGAGATGACTGATTTCTCTTATGAGATGACTGATTTCTGTTATGAGATGACTGATTTCTGTTATGAGATTGTAGCGCTTTAGACGTGACTCTGCCTGGGAACGTGTTACTGTCTTAGTCCCGGGCCACAAATGCGACGAAATGTCCACGATGTGATGCACGCAGTGTATTTAGTGGCGTACACAGTTCCGGCAGCTCAATGAGCAAATGACACCGTAATGCATACAATAATACGAATATCACTAATACACACTAATAGGAATAACACACCGATAACAGTAATAAAACGTAGCACCGTATATCCACAGAGATGCCCCACAGACGACTGCCCACTGTGGCCCACTGTAACCCCGTGTAGTCTGCCCGGTCATGCTGTCAACAACCGACCGCAAGGGGAGAAGGACCGTTAGCCGGAAGGACACAATGGCTAACGGTACAGTGGGTACAGCGCTGATACAGGCACAGCGAAGCAGCAGAGTGTCAGGATGTATGTACAAGGCGAGAAAAACAAGTAATGCGTGGAAGGCAGAGAATGGGAGTAGAGAAGGGTGTGAGCGGAGTAAGCTCAGTGTGCAAAACAAGCTAGGAAAGGAGCAGAGTTGTGATGAAGGAAAGTGTGTGAGAGCAGGTGCCGCATGTAATACAGTAACGTTTGGAGGGTGAAATATATATACATAAATGTACACGTGGGACGCTACACCACCCCCCTCTCAGATGGCACTAGGAAAGTGACACGACGATAGCGCGCTGGCGGCTGAATCTGACGTCCAGAGCGCGTTCTGAGTATGGATGTGGGGGCAGGCGTTTGTTGTGAAGGTAGACTTGTCGTCGTACGCTGTGCAAATGTTGACCGGTTGGACATATTGGCACCGTCTGATGAACCAGTTTGAGAGTGCAGACCTCTTCGCCGGGTGGGGTGTGACGACGGTCGAGTCTGTGTACCGGAGCACGACTGATGAGACGCACTTGGAGCACGTGAGGGTTGCGATGATGGTGACGCCTCTGACGGTGAAGCCGTGCTAGCGGGAGCTGCGGCTGTCATGTGTGGACGAGCTTGAAGAATTGGCAGAGGTCCGCAGCACGGCTGAGATCGAAGTCCTGACGAGTTTGAGATTGTATGTTCCGCAGCATCTGATGTAGGCTGGTCGTTCAAAACAGCGGGTTTTACTCTGTCGATAGAGACGGTGTCTTCTTTGAAGAAACGGTTGATGGTCACCGCTTTATCAGTGCGCCGAATAACGCGAAATGGTCCCTCGAACGGTTGTTCCAGAGGCGTGCGATGTGCCCCGCGCTGCACGAAAACATGAGTACATGTTTTGAGCGCAGACGGTACATGAAGTGACACGCTGGAGCGACGCGGTGGCACTGGACGCGTTTGTTGTATCGCACGCCGCACGAAATCGGCATATGAAGAAGGCGATGGAGAAGGTGACGATGAGCCAGCTCGTGGAGTAATCATCTCGTACGGCAAACAAAGTGGCTCGCCATAAACCAACTCTGCTGACGACATTTTTAAATCGGCTTTCACTGCAGATCTGATGCCAAGAAGCACTGTGGGAAGTGCATCTGTCCACTTGGTGCCGGGGTGTGCTCGTAACGCCGTTTTTAATTGGCGGTGAAATCGCTCAATTAATCCGTTGCAGGCTGGATGATAGCTTGTGGTTGTTTTGTGCACACAGCCTAATGTAGAGCACAAGCTTTTCCACGACGCGCTAGTGAACTGGGTGCCTCGATCAGTGACGATCAGTTCTGGTACACCAAAACGCGCGATCCAACCGGTTGTGAACGCTCGGCATATGGTCTCGGCACGAATATTTTGGATTGGTACCGCCTCTGCCCACCTGGTGTAACGGTCAATGCAAGTGAATATGTATTCACTTCCATTAGATGGTGGGAGCGGTCCCACAATATCCGCATGCAGCTGTCGGAATCGTTGTTGCGGCACGTCGAATTCACCGTGTGGCGAGCGTGTGTGTCGTTGCACTTTCGAACGTTGACACTGTTGGCAGGCTCGTGTCCATCGACTGATGTCTTTCTTCATATCCGGCCACACACAACGAGACGTTATGAGATCTTGCGTAGCACGGATTCCAGGATGCGACATATTGTGCCACATGTTGAAATAGAGATGACGTAAAGATGTCGGGATCAAAGGCCGTAGCTTGCCAGTAGAAATATCACAGAGCAGTGATGAGCCGCCGGGGAGCTTTTCGGATCGGAGCTCCAGCGAGTGAGGCTGCTCTGCAAACTTATGCAGGTCGGTGTCGGCTTCCTGTGCCGCCGCCAGAAAGTTGAAATCATGCAGTGGTGGCTCAGGTAAGCGGAGTACGTTGATGGTACGAGAAAGCGTATCAGCGACTACGTTGTCTTCGCCGGGCACGTGACGCAAATCACTCGTGAATTGGCCGATGTAATCTAAGTGTCTCATTTCACGAGGTGAATGCCGATCGGTCGGGACATTCACTGCAGACACTAGAGGACGGTGGTCTGTAAAAACAGTGAGTGGACGTCCCTCAACTGCGTATCGAAAGCGACGAATGGCCAAGTACACTGCGAGTAATTCGCGGCCAAACGCGCTGTAGCGCTGCTCTGCAGGTCTCAACGCTTTCGAGAAAAAGCTGAGTGGCTGCCAAAAACCACCGACGAACTGCTGTAAAACGGCACCCACAGCTTTATCAGAAGCATCAACTTGAAGGCTGATAGGAGCTTCTTTCACCGGATGTGCAAGGCGCACAGCATTAACCATCAGCAGTTTCACCTTCTTGAATGCGTCGTCCGCTTCCGTTGTCCACTTGACCGGCAGTCGGGAACGTTTGCCAGCTGGGACGAGCAGTTTATGCAACGGCTGCAGTTGTGCTGCACACGCGGGCAGAAAGCGGTTATAAAACGCAAGCATGCCAAGAAACCGGCGCAACTGTGCCTGTGTCTGCGGCTGAGGAAAGGACAATATGTCTTGCGTTTTCTCCGGAAGTGGTGCAATGCCATCAGCCGATACTCGGTGACCCAGAAACGAAACTGCTGATGCAGCGTATGTACATTTTTGCGGATTTATAACAACACCGTATTGTTGAAGGCGCTGCAGCACTGCACGCACATGAAGGTCATGCTCGGTCATTGTGGGGCTGGCAATCAAGACGTCGTCTATGTAGGCGTACGCGTTTGGCACACCCCTCAGTACCTCGTCCATGAAGCGCTGCATGGTTTGCGCCGCGTTGCGCAATCCAAAGGGCATGCGCGTTGCTTCAAATAAGCCGAACGGCGTGGTGACGGCCGTCTTATGAATGTCAACTGGCTCCACCGGGATTTGGTTATAGGCGCGCACGAGATCAATAGTGCTGAAAACAGTGCACCCAGCCAAATCACTCACAAAATCTTGCAAGTACGGTATTGCGTATCGGTCGGGTCGCGTGCAGGCGTTCAGGGCTCGGTAGTCGCCGCACGGTCTCCACTCTCCAGGCTCCTTTTTGGGCACTAGATGAAGTGGAGCAGCCCAATTGCTGGAAGATGGCCGCATCACTCCAGTGTGCAACATGTGGTCAAATGCCTTCTTGGCCACTTGTAGGCGATCAGGCGGTAGACGACGAGGACGAGCGAATTTCGGTGGACCAGTGGTGACAATGTGGTGCGTGACCTTGTGGAGCAACGGGAACGGTTCGCTAGCAGGGCGCACGACACCAGGAAATTCACGGAGAAGTTGATCGAAGCGACTGCGTGGTTGAATTATGCACTGTAGTTCGGACGATCCAGCACAGGTCTGGATTCCGCGAGCAGCCTCACTCGCTGGAGCTCCGATCCGAAAAGCTCCCCGGCGGCTCATCACTGCTCTGTGATATTTCTACTGGCAAGCTACGGCCTTTGATCCCGACATCTTTACGTCATCTCTATTTCAACATGTAGCACGGATTCCAGGATGCGACATATTGTGCCACATGTTGAAATAGAGATGACGTAAAGATGTCGGGATCAAAGGCCGTAGCTTGCCAGTAGAAATATCACAGAGCAGTGATGAGCCGCCGGGGAGCTTTTCGGATCGGAGCTCCAGCGAGTGAGGCTGCTCTGCAAACTTATGCAGGTCGGTGTCGGCTTCCTGTGCCGCCGCCAGAAAGTTGAAATCATGCAGTGGTGGCTCAGGTAAGCGGAGTACGTTGATGGTACGAGAAAGCGTATCAGCGACTACGTTGTCTTCGCCGGGCACGTGACGCAAATCACTCGTGAATTGGCCGATGTAATCTAAGTGTCTCATTTCACGAGGTGAATGCCGATCGGTCGGGACATTCACTGCAGACACTAGAGGACGGTGGTCTGTAAAAACAGTGAGTGGACGTCCCTCAACTGCGTATCGAAAGCGACGAATGGCCAAGTACACTGCGAGTAATTCGCGGCCAAACGCGCTGTAGCGCTGCTCTGCAGGTCTCAACGCTTTCGAGAAAAAGCTGAGTGGCTGCCAAAAACCACCGACGAACTGCTGTAAAACGGCACCCACAGCTTTATCAGAAGCATCAACTTGAAGGCTGATAGGAGCTTCTTTCACCGGATGTGCAAGGCGCACAGCATTAACCATCAGCAGTTTCACCTTCTTGAATGCGTCGTCCGCTTCCGTTGTCCACTTGACCGGCAGTCGGGAACGTTTGCCAGCTGGGACGAGCAGTTTATGCAACGGCTGCAGTTGTGCTGCACACGCGGGCAGAAAGCGGTTATAAAACGCAAGCATGCCAAGAAACCGGCGCAACTGTGCCTGTGTCTGCGGCTGAGGAAAGGACAATATGTCTTGCGTTTTCTCCGGAAGTGGTGCAATGCCATCAGCCGATACTCGGTGACCCAGAAACGAAACTGCTGATGCAGCGTATGTACATTTTTGCGGATTTATAACAACACCGTATTGTTGAAGGCGCTGCAGCACTGCACGCACATGAAGGTCATGCTCGGTCATTGTGGGGCTGGCAATCAAGACGTCGTCTATGTAGGCGTACGCGTTTGGCACACCCCTCAGTACCTCGTCCATGAAGCGCTGCATGGTTTGCGCCGCGTTGCGCAATCCAAAGGGCATGCGCGTTGCTTCAAATAAGCCGAACGGCGTGGTGACGGCCGTCTTATGAATGTCAACTGGCTCCACCGGGATTTGGTTATAGGCGCGCACGAGATCAATAGTGCTGAAAACAGTGCACCCAGCCAAATCACTCACAAAATCTTGCAAGTACGGTATTGCGTATCGGTCGGGTCGCGTGCAGGCGTTCAGGGCTCGGTAGTCGCCGCACGGTCTCCACTCTCCAGGCTCCTTTTTGGGCACTAGATGAAGTGGAGCAGCCCAATTGCTGGAAGATGGCCGCATCACTCCAGTGTGCAACATGTGGTCAAATGCCTTCTTGGCCACTTGTAGGCGATCAGGCGGTAGACGACGAGGACGAACGAATTTCGGTGGACCAGTGGTGACAATGTGGTGCGTGACCTTGTGGAGCAACGGGAACGGTTCGCTAGCAGGGCGCACGACACCAGGAAATTCACGGAGAAGTTGATCGAAGCGACTGCGTGGTTGAATTATGCACTGTAGTTCGGACGATCCAGCACAGGTCTGGATTCCGCGAGCACGAACTTGACCTGATGAATCACGGAGCTCACGGTTATGCAGGTCAACAACCAGCCGGAAATGCGACAGTAGGTCAGCACCAATAATATTTGTGGTGACATTCGCTACCACAAAACGCCACTTGACAAAAAATCCCTCGTCAAACGACACATGGAGGTCATGTGTGCCGTAGACGTCGACGAGGGATCCATTGGCGGCCTGTAGTTTCGACTCGATTGTCGACGAAAGTGGAGCAGGAAGTGCCTTGGGCATGATGACACTGACTTGGGCTCCAGTGTCGACAAGAAAGAGCTGTTTGGTGAGGTGATCTTCGACCATGAAGAGCGGCACCGATGATGGCCGTTTACCTGCAGTCGCTGGTGCTCCGCGCTGCAGGCACGCTAGTTTTCCGCCGGCGTGGAAGCGGACCAGCTGCACGGACTGGTGCAGTGCTCGGCAGCAGCACCCCAACGACGGTGGTACCAGCACACTCTTGCCTCTGTCGACGAACGTGGTGACGGAGAACGCGGTGGAGCGGATGTGCGCGATCTGGACCGTCTGCGACCGGAAACGCCTCGAGTGCCCGGACGGGCCCGGTCCCCGGCGAGCTGCAATTTCTCAATCAAACTGCTGAGAGTTGCAGTGAGATTGTACAATTCATGCCCGTTCGGCGCAACCTGCTGTGTAGCAGCGAGCACGGCTGGTGGCTGTATAACGGCAGCTGGTGATTGTAGGGCGGCTGGTGCCTGTAGGACAACAGGTGACTGTGTGACGGCGGCTGACGTCTGTAGAGCAGCAGCTACCGGCCAGATGCTGGCTGGCGGACGCTGGGTGGCGGCTATGAATCGATCGGCAGCCAAAGCCAACTCAGCCAATCCAGTGCTCTCAGGCAACAAAGCCAATGCAGCATTGACATCACGCGGCATACGCTGCAAAAACAGCATGCGTAGCAGGTCAGTGTCGCAGGTGGCCCCGGAAGTCGTCAGCTCATTCGTCATGCTGCGCAATAGCTGAGAGGGCTTCTGGTCCCCCAGCTGTTGGTGCCTCAGCATCGCTTCTAGCCTTGACCCTCGTGATTCCGCAAGACGAGTGCGAAGAGCGCTGCATAGCTCTGCAAATGTCGACGTAGGCCGGTTGATGACGTCTTTGACATGTTCCGCGACGTCAATGGGTAAGTTGGAGGCCAACAATTTGAGCTTGATGCGGTCCTCATTGATGCCAGACACGTCCATTGAAAATTCGACTTGTGTGAGCCATAACTCCGGATTTTGTGCGGCGAATGGTGGCAGTCGAAATGCGGCGACCGGCCTTGAAAGAACCGCCTCGGCGGCAGGAGCGTCAGGGGCGACCGCAGCAGCATGAGCAGCAAGTGCGTCCGGAGCGCTGTCCGGCGAGTGGCTCTGTGAAGGAGGGGCGGCAGGAATGGCACGACCTCCAGGCATGGTGATCACGTCGGGGTCACCAGTGTAGCGCTTTAGACGTGACTCTGCCTGGGAACGTGTTACTGTCTTAGTCCCGGGCCACAAATGCGACGAAATGTCCACGATGTGATGCACGCAGTGTATTTAGTGGCGTACACAGTTCCGGCAGCTCAATGAGCAAATGACACCGTAATGCATACAATAATACGAATATCACTAATACACACTAATAGGAATAACACACCGATAACAGTAATAAAACGTAGCACCGTATATCCACAGAGATGCCCCACAGACGACTGCCCACTGTGGCCCACTGTAACCCCGTGTAGTCTGCCCGGTCATGCTGTCAACAACCGACCGCAAGGGGAGAAGGACCGTTAGCCGGAAGGACACAATGGCTAACGGTACAGTGGGTACAGCGCTGATACAGGCACAGCGAAGCAGCAGAGTGTCAGGATGTATGTACAAGGCGAGAAAAACAAGTAATGCGTGGAAGGCAGAGAATGGGAGTAGAGAAGGGTGTGAGCGGAGTAAGCTCAGTGTGCAAAACAAGCTAGGAAAGGAGCAGAGTTGTGATGAAGGAAAGTGTGTGAGAGCAGGTGCCGCATGTAATACAGTAACGTTTGGAGGGTGAAATATATATACATAAATGTACACGTGGGACGCTACAAGATGACTGATTTCTATTATGAAATGACTGATTTCTGTTATGAGATGACTGATTTCTGTTATGAAATGACTGATTTCTGTTATGAGATGACTGATTTCTGTTATGAGATGACTGATTTCTGTTATGAGATGACTGATTTCTGTTATGAGATGACTGATTTCTCTTATGAGATGACTGATCTATGTTATGAGATGATTGATTTCTGTTATGAGATGGCTGATTTCTGTTATGAGATGACTGATTTCTATTATGAGATGACTGATTTCTGTTATGAGATGACTGATTTCTGTTATGAGATGACTGATTTCTGTTATGAGATGACTGATTTCTCTTATGAGATGACTGATTTCTCTTATGAGATGGCTGATTTCTATTATGAGATGACTGATTTCTGTTAAGAGATGACTGATTTCTGTTATGAGATGACTGATTTCTGTTATGAGATGACTGATTTCTCTTATGAGATGACTGATTTCTCTTATGAGATGGCTGATTTCTGTTATAAGATGACTGATTTCTGTTATGAGATGACTGATTTCTGTTATGAGATGGCTGATTTCTGTTATGAGATGACTGATTTCTGTTATGAAATGACTGATTTTTGTTATGAGATGACTGATTTCTGTTATGAGATGACTGATTTCTGTTATGAGATGGCTGATTTCTGTTATGAGATGACTGATTTCTGTTATGAGATGGCTGATTTCTGTTATAAGATGACTGATTTCTGTTATGAGATGACTGATTTCTGTTATGAGATGACTGATTTCTGTTATGAGATGGCTGATTTCTGTTATGAGATGACTGATTTCTGTTATGAGATGACTGATTTCTGTTATGAGATGGCTGATTTCTCTTATGAGATGACTGATTTCTGTTATGAGATGACTGATTTCTGTTATGAGATGACTGATTTCTGTTATGAGATGACTGATTTCTCTTATGAGATGACTGATTTCTGTTATGAGATGACTGATTTCTGTTATGAGATGACTGATTTCTATTATGAGATGACTGATTTCTGTTATGAGATGGCTGATTTCTGTTATGAGATGACTGATTTCTGTTATGAGATGGCTGATTTCTGTTATGAGATGACTGATTTCTATTATGAGATGACTGATTTCTGTTATGAGATGACTGATTTCTGTTATGAGATGGCTGATTTCTGTTATGAGATGACTGATTTCTGTTATGAGATGACTGATTTCTGTTATGAGATGACTGATTTCTGTTATGAGATGGCTGATTTCTGTTATGAGATGACTGATTTCTGTTATGAGATGACTGATTTCTGTTATGAGATGACTGATTTCTATTATGAGATGACTGATTTCTGTTATGAGATGACTGATTTCTGTTATGAGATGACTGATTTCTCTTATGAGATGACTGATTTCTCTTATGAGATGACTGATTTCTGTTAAGAGATGACTGATTTCTGTTAAGAGATGACTGATTTCTGTTATGAGATGGCTGATTTCTATTATGAGATGACTGATTTCTGTTATGAGATGACTGATTTCTGTTATGAGATGACTGATTTCTGTTATGAGATGGCTGATTTCTGTTATGAGATGACTGATTTCTGTTATGAGATGACTGATTTCTGTTATGAGATGGCTGATTTCTGTTATGAGATGGCTGATTTCTGTTATGAGATGGCTGATTTCTGTTATGAGATGACTGATTTCTGTTATGAGATGACTGATTTCTGTTATGAAATGACTGATTTCTGTTATGAGATGACTGATTTCTGTTATGAAATGACTGATTTCTGTTATGAGATGACTGATTTCTGTTATGAGATGACTGATTTCTGTTATGAAATGACTGATTTCTGTTATGAGATGACTGATTTCTGTTATGAGATGACTGATTTCTCTTATGAGATGACTGATTTTTGTTATGAGATGGCTGATTTCTGTTATGAGATGACTGATTTCTGTTATAAGATGACTGATTTCTGTTATGAGATGACTGATTTCTGTTATGAGATGGCTGATTTCTGTTATGAGATGACTGATTTCTGTTATGAGATGACTGATTTCTGTTATGAGATGGCTGATTTCTGTTATGAGATGACTGATTTCTGTTATGAGATGACTGATTTCTGTTATGAGATGACTGATTTCTATTATGAGATGACTGATTTCTGTTATGAGATGACTGATTTCTGTTATGAGATGACTGATTTCTGTTATGAGATGACTGATTTCTCTTATGAGATGACTGATTTCTCTTATGAGATGACTGATTTCTGTTAAGAGATGACTGATTTCTGTTATGAGATGACTGATTTCTGTTATGAGATGACTGATTTCTGTTATGAGATGGCTGATTTCTGTTATGAGATGACTGATTTCTGTTATGAGATGACTGATTTCTGTTATGAGATGACTGATTTCTGTTATGAGATGACTGATTTCTGTTATGAGATGACTGATTTCTCTTATGAGATGACTGATTTCTGTTATGAGATGACTGATTTCTGTTATGAGATGGCTGATTTCTCTTATGAGATGACTGATTTCTGTTATGAGATGACTGATTTCTGTTATGAGATGACTGATTTCTGTTATGAGATGACTGATTTCTCTTATGAGATGACTGATTTCTGTTATGAGATGACTGATTTCTGTTATGAGATGACTGATTTCTGTTATGAGATGACTGATTTCTCTTATGAGATGACTGATTTCTGTTATGAGATGACTGATTTTTCGTGATCGTCATCTCAATCGTAATTGGCATCTTTATACAAGATTTGGCTTGTATTTGGGCATATATGTTTTTCTTCGCTTTCAGAGCACGAGCGTTTCTTGGGAGTGCTGCCCATGTACCACATCCTCGGTCTGCACATGTACTTGCTAAAGGCCCCGCGCTTGGGTGCTGAGACTTTCGTTTTGCCCAGGTTCAATCCCGCCTCATTCGTGCGTGCAATAGTGGACTTCAAGGTAGGACACGACACGACATCTGCTTCCTAACACCTGAACATTCAGGACTATCTAGTCCTGTCATTCCAAATAGCATGGTTATATAGTAATATTTCATAATAATGTATAATATATAATAATAATAATATAAATAACAGTATGATACTAGTATATTGTTATATTTCAAGACAGTAATATTTCATTGAACCAATTAAATTAATTCTTGAGTTGTGGTTGTTGTTTGAGTGCACACACTTTTTGAGCTCTGGAATACTTTCGTGTAGCCTGAAATGAAACATGGAGTTTTGTTTAGATCCGATTGAACGGCGCCTAATATGGGCCTTGGAGGCTATTATTTGCTAATTATTCTATTAAGCTGCTATTGATTAGTCAGACCTTTGTGCTTTTTGTTATTGGTCAATTAATTAGATTGCTGATTGCTGCTGCCCAAATATGATTTCAGCCGACTAGCTTGCACGTGGTTCCTCCTCTGGTGCACTTTCTCTCGAGCGAGGCGATCAGTGCTAGCGACTTGTCTTCTCTCAGATTATTGCTGTGTGCCGCTGCTCCCATTGGACCCGCCTCCATCCAGCAATTCCGTGAGAAAACGGGAAATCGTGTATCATTTGTGCAGGGTAAGCTCACCAATGATATACTGACGTCATACCTCACACAATATGCCACATCAAAAGGTGCACACATACATACAGTTTGAAAGCAGCACATTGAGTCGTTATTTGTCTTCTGCTTACTTAACTGCACTACTTGGATATTTGAAGATTAAGTTCTGTTTTTGTGATGAATTTGCCCACGGGGAAACACACAGTGTTGTTTCGTTAAATGGGACCTTTTTGAGACGTTTATGATTGTGATACGCATTGAAAGATGTTACATTGTGTGTGTGTGTGTGTGTGTGTGTGTGTGTCAGGGTACGGAATGACGGAGACAGCGCCTGTACTCACGCTACACACCACGGACTCACACAACCCGGATGCTTCGTGCGGGAAAGTCGTGCCGGGAACCGAGATTTCCACGCTGTGTGTGGACACAGGGGAACCGCTGCCCCTCGGCGAGACGGGTCAGCTCTGCTTCCGAGGACCCCAGGTGGCGCCATCTATGTCACACTTTCTGCCAACTATGGCCAATCCATAGAGCGTGTCATTAACGGCACTTATAACAAAATATTTTACATAACAATCAATAGCGAAATGCTCAAGCCATTATTAGCTAAGTAGTTGTCATTTTTAGTAGTATAATTCCATAGCCAGTTCATATTGTGTTGTATATACAGACTTGCCCAGACTCATACATCAATGTGGCTGGTTATAAGTTGTCCGTGTTGTAGGCATCGCTTGAGTGTAGACCTAGATCTGGTTGAATGCAGTTAACACAAGGAAATGTTATGTCGGGCGACATGATGCGTGTCGTAATGCAGGTATCCATTGGCTACTACAAGAATGAGGAGGCCACTCGAGCCCTCATTGATAATGAAGGCTGGATTCACACGGGAGACGTGGGACATTGCGACAGAGACGGCAACACATTCATCAGTGACCGAATGAAAGAACTGATCAAGTACAAGGGAGCTCAGGTGAAGCCGTCAGCCAATTTATATTTGCATATTTTATCAACTGATTGATTATGTGATGTTTGTCAGGAATACAGAAATTTAAGGTATAAATTGAGTCATTTGTCTGAAATAAGCATTATTCCTTATTTTGTTATAATTCGCATACTTTTTCTTTTTATTTGATTATAATTGGTCTTATTTATTTTATTTTATTCCATTACATGTATATTAAGTTTTCATATTTCTGTGTTCAGTTGGGATACAGACACACTCATGTATATTCCACATTGAACCAACACAGCTAGTTGCTTTTTTACTGTTGTCATCGCAGACCGAGTTGCCACTGTCAAATGTGGTCTCGGGCGTCAAATTGTGCATTTCTGTGTCTGTGGCTTGTGCTATTTTGGCACCCCACCACTTGTTTTCAATTGGCAGGTTGCTCCGGCTCATCTGGAGGACGTTCTCCGTCGTCACGAGGACGTGGCCGATGTGGCAGTGTTGGGGGTGCCTCACCAGGTGGACGGCCAGCATGCTCGCGCGTTTGTCGTGCCTCGCGCCGGCCGTCACCCCTCGGCCGAGCAATTGGTCCAGTTTGTCGACTCGCAAGTGGCCCGCTCAAGTCGTCTGTACGGAGGAGTTGAGTTCATCGACAAAGTGCCACGCAGTGCCGCCGGCAAAATCCTCCGTCGAAAATTGCGTGAAGAACACGTGACAAATGGCCAATCTAACCATTGATGGATTTGCGTCTTAATTAAAGATTTAAGCTTATATTTTAAAATTATTTGCCGTTGATTTTTAGAAAGCATTAGCTGAGTATATTTTTATGTAGTCATTGTTCTAATTTCTTGGTGAATTAGACCACATACAATTTCATCCAGGATTTCATCTACTCTTCAAATTGTGGGCCAATATGCGGGCTTCACGTTTTATGTAATTATTTTTTAATATGGGTACTTTCACGGTGGACAAATGTATGGAGCTTGTGTTACATATGACACGTTATATTCTTGAAATGTTTGAATACAACAGGAGGCTATTTATCTATTTATCTATTTTATCGTCTGATAAATTTGACAAATATAAACAAACATATTTATGCATTTTTGTAAATGTTTTTTTGTATTTTTCCATTCCAAGATTTTTCCTCACTTTCACAGTGTTTTTGTGATATGAAACTTTGCCAATTTGGTCAAGACATAAAGAGCAATTGAGTTTCTGAAAATATATCAAAATGAACATTAGAGTGCTATTACCGCTCAATTAGATTACTTTCTTGTTTGTCATCTCAGGTTTGTTCTATGAATTTTCATTTCAATTTCAACAATTTTCAAGGATGTGGAAGGAAACTTTAGTATAATATCACTTGAATGGCAGATTATTCTTGTAGCCAAGAAACATTCCAAATTAATTATTTGGTCTGTAAGATACATAGTTGTTGTTTCGTAAATTACAGAAAATTCGGTCGATTTTTTTTATTAAAACCTACATAAATATATATCGCCAATAAATGCACACAAGGACACATACACCATGCATACACGCACGCACACACATGAAAACAGACTTGTACTTTCAATAATATTTTCGTCGATAATTGTCGGACATAGACACGTTTTATTAGCGTCTATCGACTACATACACAGCTTGATAATCTCTGAGAACCGCTGACATAGGACAACTGAATGAATGAAAACTCGCAATGTCACAAGAGAACAGTAAGCTGGAATATTTGGTCACAAAATGAAACAGTGGAATGAAGCATGATCAGTGATATGAAAAATATTACAAGATCTCGCTCATAATTGCCAGGACGTCTTGTGATGTGGTCACTAGCAATTCCTTTAGAGTTTGATTGCAGGCAAAGTTCAGCTCCCTGATGTTCTGGGTGAATTATTTGACAATCGAGTCAGGTCGTGGAGAAGCATAGCTGTCTTCAAATTTGTCCGTCTGCAAAGGAGAAGAAGCGCTTGGACGTGAGTTTATCAGACTGTACGGCTTGAGGAAGCCATATCCTTTGCGACGATCTTGCGTTCTTATTTCGGCTGCAGTCACAACGGAGGGCACAGCCGATAAGAAAGACGACACTTCTGATGATCCCAGCTGCGTGGTGTCCGCGGGTGTGACAGGTTTCGAGACCTTCGGGTTTTCTGCCGTTGACAGGGAGATTGGTGGTCTGTTCGGCGACTTTTTCTCGTTGTTCTCCGAGTCGCTGTTTATCGATCTGGCTTGATTATAGCTGACCGCTGCTGGATACCAGTTTCCATATTCGATTTTTGTTCGGCTCATATTAAGCGGCGAACTATTTTGAAATGTCGGCGGAGGAGATTGGCGCTTCGACTTAGAGGTCTGCCATGATGGAGTAGTTGCTGATGTCGGCTGGTAGCTCCAAGAAACCGCAGACTTCTGCTGTTTTTGTCTTTGTTGTTGAGTATTTTGCGGTTGATTTTGCTGATATTGTGTATATTGTTGTTTACTCGCTTGTTGCTGTTGTTGTTGACTCGATTGTTGTTGTTGTTGACTCACTTGTTGTTGTTGTTGCTGCTGAATATATTGCTGATTTGGTTGTTGTTGCTGTTGATTGCGTTGCTGCTGTGGAAAAGATTGTTCTTGTTGTTTCTGTCGTCGTTGTTGTTGTTGTTGTTGTTGTTGTTGTTGTTGTTGTTGTTGTTGTTGTTGTTGTTGTTGTTGCCACCGTGGCTGTTGTGCATTCTGCTGTTGTTGTTGCGGTTGTGTTTGCTGCTGTTGCTGTTGTTTCTGCTGCTGCTGCTGTTGTTGAGGTTGTATTTGCTGTTGTTGAGGTTGTATTTGCTGCTGTTGCGGTTGTTTTTGCTGCTGTTGCTGCTGTTTTTGTTGTTGCCAACGTTGCTGTTGTTGTTGTTGTTGCCATTGCCTTAGTTGCTTCAGGTTCTGGCCCTTTTGATTCTGAGCACTATCATAGTTTGTGCCAACTTGCTGAGGCTGTGTTTGTATTGATGAAGACACGCCGTTAATCCATTTATTTTGTTGTTGTTGAGCCTGGCTGCCAGACTGAACATCGTTTTGCGTCAACTTTCCATTAGAGCTTGTCTGTGATGTAGGATACACTACGGGGGTTTGTCCTTGGGTGGACGTGGACGTTGATCCAGACTGTATTGGCTGAGATTGGGCAGCAGTGGGGCTTGAATATAACCGTGTCACACTTATGCCATTCGCATTGTTGTCTGCGGAATACTGGCCGGGAGCACTGGAAGATTGCCAGGTTTGAGGTCTGCTGACAGCGCCATTTGCTTGAACTTGACCACTGATTCCACCTGCAGGCCAAATATTAGGCTGGCTTTTGTTCTGACCATTCTTGCTTGAAGAAGAAATTGTGTTTTGTTGCCAGTAGGGGAATGGCTGCTGTTTTTGCGTTTCTATCGGCTGTCGGGCATTCGCTTGCTGACTGAAAACACTGGACAGTGCATTTGACTGCAAACTACTCTGCTGCTGCTGTGGTGGGGAATATGAAGATGGTGGAATTGTGGTTGCACTTGTTGGGAGATTTTGGGATGGTTGACTTTGGTATGCGGAATTAATTTGAAATTGATTCTGCTGTTGTTCTGCGCTAACGGAGGATTGCTGATTTTTATTGACGAATGCCTGTGTATTATCACCTTGAAAGAATCTGAATTGCTGAGAGAGAGGCCCGGATAACTGATTGTTCGCCTGGCTGTATGACTGGGCTGGAGTGGCGTATTCATCCTGGCTACCTAGTAAAGTTTGTTTTTGTTCAGGTGGAGGGCTACTGGTTGGCGGTCGGTCTGGGTTATTAGACAGGACTTGCTCGTTTCTGTTTTGATTTGAATTTGTCTTGAGCCATGAATTGTAATTTCCCCACGGATTTGAGGCTAGCGACTGGCTTCCTGTAACACCAGTCGGTAATTGGTATATTTGTCTAATATTTGACTGCGTGGGCTGGATTAGCGGTGTTTGTGTAGTAGATGCGATAGTCTGTGCCGCTGAGTTAATTTGCGTATTCTTTATGCTAGTCAGTCTAGTATTTGATTGAGGTATGAATGTGTATCTTTGGTCATCCTGCTGTGTTTTTGGATACGTGTATGCTTGGATTGATGGTTGATTAGCAGGGCGCAACTGTTGGCCAGGTATTTGCTTTGAATTTTGCTGTATATCTTGTGGCAAGGAAAATTCACTGTTGGATGAATAGATGAACGGGATCGGAGTCGTTGATTGCGGCGAGTAGGTTTGTGAGCTGATTGATCTAGGCGCATCTCCTTGTTGATTCGGCGACTGGTAATTTGTGCTCAATTGTTGTCCATTGTTTCCAACGGTGGATGGCTGATTTTGAAAGGTTGTTAGCCTTGGTGGCTGAAAAGTACTGGGAAAATTGGTCTGCTGCGTAGGTGTTTGTTCCAGTGAACCAAACGATGAAACCGGCTCCGGAGCAGTATAGCGTTGAGTATTTTGACGTTGAGTATCAACCGACTTCAAGCTGACATCCCCAGACGGTAAACTTAGTGAGAAATCTTCATTATTGTTTTGAATGTTTGCCGTAGTCTGCTGAATGTTTTTCAAGTCCTGGTAGTTTGATACACTTTGAGCTGTTCTTTGAGACTGCTGTCTTTGCTGGTTGTTCACTCCAAGTGTGTTAGGCCAAACCGAACTGGACGGCTGCGGCTGTGGCTGGAAGAAGACACTATTTTGCTGCTCTTGTTGTGAATACTGGGATGACAATGGTGAGTAAACACCAGTCTGCGATGAGGGTTCGGCTGAGCTGACGCTTGCGGGGATGTTGTATACCGGACTGGACAGCTGATTACTCGACGCTGGGACGTCCTGGGATAAAGATTGAGTCTGGGGACGACTAGTTGATGCTGAAGTGTCCAACACGTAGTTCTGAGCGGCTGCTGTGTCGTCTGCTTCGTCCAGGTACTCGATCTGCGCAATGAAGCCGCTGTCTCCTTGTACACTGTAGGTGACTTTTTGTCTACGTGAGTCAGGCAGGCGCACGTGGTACTCACCCTGAGTGATTTCGTTATCCCGGCTCTCTTGCTGGCCAAAGTCGTTTCCATATTCGTCTGCCACCGACCATTTCATATCGTATTTGGCGGGTTCCTGTCATCAAGAACCGAGTGAATACTTGAAACAGTAAAAATGGTCTATTGGAATGCTTCATTACAAAAATGCAACTACGCAATAGAGAATCAGGCTCATTGTTTCAGTCTAATTATAATGCCACATATAAGATGCTTTACTGTAAGCAAATATTGCTCTAGCGTAAATAAATCACAAACAAAAACAGTTTCGTAAACGTAGAGTCAAAGTAGAAAAATACGTTATTGAGGTAAATTTCCGGCTATTAAATTCGTTTACGAAACAACCACATTCATGTATTAATTATTCTTTTATTAAGCAAGGGAGAAATATACAGCGTGGCTGTAAGTAACATTATTGTCGATACTAAGTGACTCACATCAATATAGGCTGCCGGGTTGTATTCTTCAGCGGGGAAGTCTCCAACCAGTTGTTGAGCCGATGTGTCGAAATCCAGCTGGTTGTTTGTGTCTTGTTGGAAGTTTTCTCGCGTCAATTGTGTATTTTCTGAGATTGTTGGCAAAACATACCTGTCGACTGGGTCTTCTCGAAAAGGCTTCTCTTCTTTTGACGTGAATGCACCGCTTGGCAGGTTGATTGTAGGTGTTCTCTCTCTATTTCTCGACTGATAGCGGGACCGTTCGGTCAGAGCAGACGTTTGAAAGGCACCCTGCACAGGAATTGATTGTTTTCTATTGTATCTAGTGGCGGTGGTCTGAGGTGAGGAATTCTTGGTTGATTCCTCAGAAGGACGACTTTGTGCAGCAGCAGCAGAAGCTGTATAGCGCAGAGATGATGATATTCTTTTGAATCCTGCATCTTGTTGAGAACTTGGTGATATCGGGACTGGAGGAGTTGTAGAACGCAATGCAAATGTACCACGTGTGTCTGCCTGAGCACTGGAATAATCCTGCCTTGCATCGGACAAAGATCTTGGATTAGTTTGCCCATTGACCACACTGGAATATGACTCTCTTTGTGAGCTGAAGAACGTTGGTGAGGCTGAAGGAGCCGAGTATGATCCAAACGTTCCGGCTGAGCTGGTGGAAAATAACGTCTGCGAAATGTCGGCAGTTGTTGCGGCATTATCTAATCTACTTGCGTTCGCCTGATCGCCACGAATTTGACTATGGTTGGCTGAAAAGTCCGCGTTGAATGTGCCGAACGGAGCGTTGATGGAGTAAACCTGTGTTGAAGCGGCTGGAGAGCTGCTATCGAGTGAATCTCGTCCAGAATCCACCCGACTACCTCTGGCGGTACTGGAGGAGAGGGATGAGCCCAATAATCGTCGAGAAACACGTGGACTGATGCGATTCCACTGAAAGCGATCTGCTGGCGCCGAGCCAAACGCCTGCACAATAATCACGCACACCAGCCACTGCAACAAAACAACACCATAATCAGCGAATATCACGAGACAAGAGGACAATGTGACAAGAAGATTGAGTGAATTTTCTCAACAATCTTGTCATTTAATATTTGCACCTGATTAAAATAGTGATTTGTTATTATAACATATCATCTTTGTTGTTGGCTTGATATGCTTTGGCGTTATCTTGCATTTTATCTTTCGTGTCAAACCAACAGACACACACACACCCATACACACAAACACACACACACACAGGCACACACACACACACAGGCACACACACACACAGGCACACACACACACACACACACACACACACACACACACACACACACACACACACACACACACACACACACACACACACACAGGCACACACACACACACACACACACACACACACAGAGTTTATGCCACTAACAGTG
>OU696586.1:5913748-6023748 GCA_916048095.2 Sacculina carcini
TCTGCATATTGCACATTTTCTATACAAGATGAACGATCATGGTGCGACTTGTCCGCTGTTTTTGCATCTGACGATCTGCCTGTGTTGAGTTTGTTATCAAATTTGTGATCAAAGTATACAACAAATATATTGTGTCGTAAACTGTTTTCTTATTTCGAGAACTAAATGTTTTGAATGAATGTTGGTGCTGACTTGTGAATTGGCAAAATAAAAAGAAATAAAAATCGAGAGGACATATTTATACTGAACTCAATGTGATATATACTGAACTCAATGAGTACAGTAATACAGTGTACCCCAGATATAAGAGCGTTGCCGGGAGTAAAGGAAAAGTCTATTATATCCGGGGCTGGCCTATTTTTATAATAGGCATGAAATGACTTCAATTAAAGACTTCTACTTAGATACGTCACATGTTTATTAATTGTTGATGAATAAAACACAAACAGCAAAATTTTCTCAATACAGACACACAATTTGCACAATTCGCATATCCATTATTTGCTTTTGAAAAACTGGACATTTTTTATTATACAGTGATTCCTTTGTTAGCTTCACGTGCACTCAGGTACAGCTCATAAACGGTTTTCATTGCACTTTCAATATTGCAGTTTGTTGCTTCAAAGAACGCTATCAGAGTTTCAAGCGAACTCAACGCAACCTGACAATCACTTGTGTTACAGTGACGCGAAACACTCTGGCATCTACCTGACAATCGTAACAGCAGACCACGCAAATATCAACTCGCTACACACTGCCTACTAATATACCACAGATGCATACACTACAACCACTACGATTTCTGATACAACATATATCCCAGTAGTTCATAACCTAATTGTAGCTACTGAACCCCACAAGTACCATACATACACTCATCGAACCCTTCGTGTCTGAAGTAATACAATTAGTAATACAAGTAGGCTACTACTGAGTGGACCGAGTTGCTTGCAGCACAGATATCAAGACCAAGCGATGTGGCGTGATTAGAACTGCAAGCCAATGACGACCACGCAGATCTTGACTTCACGAATCATACGAGTGGATGAATCAAACCGCCGAACTCTTGAAACTGTCCCACCGAAATCCTGAGTTTCAAAAAAATACCACTGACCTCTCCTTCTCAAGACACCATTTACTTGATGTAATTCATATTGCGTTGTCACTCAGCGGCCAGTGGCACTATATTTTTGTCAGGAAAATATATTACTATATTACTATACTTTATTTTTCACTATATATTTTTCACTTTATATATCACTATATTTTTGTCTGTCACTCAAAATGAGCTTACATTTAAAAAGGGGCCGTGAAAATACTTCCTATAACGACGGATATATGAGACTCATAAATCCCTCTTATATCCTCTAGATCCGAGTCTAATTACGAAAATCCGAGTCTATCGTGATTAATTCGTATAATTTAACCCAGGCTCTAATCTGGATCTAAAATATATCCGACATCTGTGGCTCTCTTATTGTCGCGTCTCTTATATACGGGCTAAAATGTATTTACTCTCACAATCGACAATATCTGCAAAATTGGAATATGTTAATATTTTGGCTAGTTGGTGAATGATCAGAGAAAAAGCCTAAAACTGGGAGAAGCCTCGGTTCGGATCATTTCCCATTATGCTATTACTTTACCTTACTGTTACCATTGTATTTATTTATGCATACCAAATCAGTGCCAATTGCGGTGAGTTTGAGACGGTGGCATTCAGAATCTTCCGCTGAGCTGGTTCACATTTATCTTTCTTGCTGCTTCTGACATGCTACCACTGGCTACATTGTGGAATATGATCTCGCTGTTCTCGCTGGAAGATGAGCGGTGTTTCCTGCTCGACCTTGATGTAAGTGCTGTTCTCAGCTTGTTGTGATCTTGCATCTGTTCCGTAAGCGTCCAACTTCTCCCCAGCTGCTGTACTCCAGTGTCAACAGATGCTGGTCACGATCACGGAAACAACGGCACATTATCTCGTTGATCTGCCGAGCAGGAAATATCTGCCAGTCTAGCAGTATGCTCATTTTCAGACAAAGATAACTGTGTCATAAATAAATAACATTTCAGACAAATAAACTGCCTGAACAATGCGACACCGGTTGATTTGCGCAATTTCTCATAGCAGCCGAAGAAATATCTAACAACCCTTCCTGACAGCATTACACTTATTTCGCTAGTGTCAATTGCTAAGTGGATTGAGGATTGGTGGGGAATGTCAAGCACAATGAAGGAAACGTCGTGATTATACCTGAACAACCAAATACTAAAAACAAACACGACTAAATTAAATTTTTCGAAAAAAATACTTACTTATGTCAATTTAATTTAATGTCAATTACGTATGGCTGCTGTACTTGGAAATACAGCGTTTCACTTGAAATGTCTGTAGAAACAACAACAATATCTAATAACGGGTCCAAACCAAGCACTCTGCATAGCACTAAGTCATATCACCTATTTCTGTTTTTTTTTTCACCATTCCTTCCGACATTTTCATACTTGAAGGCATATAATTAGCACAAGACACCATCCTGCTTGACTCATCCACTGAACCAGAGCATCAAATATACAATGCCAGCAATTGTTTTGTGCCGAAGATCTTTCACATCCATGTTTGCCCTTGCACAAGCAATATCACCGAGCACAGGGCTGCAATGCCTGCTCATCTTGAACTCATCTTGCGGTCCTCTTGTGTTGCAACATTATTTCTAGATCAGTGGTTCTCAACCTATTTTCTCTGATTCTCCACTTCTTAATGAGGCATCACTTCATTTTCCACAACAACACTGATAAACTCAATAAATTCAGTTGTTACATCAGAGTAAATGTCAAAAGGTCATTAGATACAAAAATAATAGAATTTGAATCGATGAAAACACATAGTTGTCCTGTTCTGTCCGACGTTTAGCTTCCCACTTGGCAACTCTTCCATTCCCCATCAGTGGGAAATTCCCCACAGTTTAATAACCACAGCTCTAGATCCACTTACAAGCTCCTGTGTGTATGCATGCGTGTATGCCTGTGTATGCCTGTATGTATGCCTGTGTATGCCTGTGTATGCCTATGTACGCCTATGTATGCCTGTATGTATGCCTGTGTATGCCTGTGTGTATGCTTGTGTGTATGCCTGTGTGTGTGTATAATTGGCTGAGTCATGGAACATTTTTTGCCCAGGTCTCGGCAGTTGCTACACATGTAATGAGCAATCACAGCTTGAGGTGAATTAGCCCAGTTCTGCCTGTGTGTGTGTGTGTGTGTGTGTGTGTGTGTGTGTGTGTGTGTGTGTGTGTGTGTGTGTGTGTGTGTGTGTGTGTGTGTGTGTGTGTGTGTGTGTGTGTGTGTGTTTGTAAGTGCGTGTGTGTTTGAGTGAGGGTGTGAGTGTGTGTGAGTGAGTGTGTGAGTGTGTGGGTGTGTGTTGTGTATCTGTGCTTGTGTGCTCGTGTGCGTATCTGGGTGTCTGTGTGATTGGATGTGTGCATGTCTGTATGTGTGTATCTGAATGTATTTATATGTACGTGTGTGTGTATTCATGTGTGTGCGCTGGTGTGTATGTGTGTTTGCTGGTGTGTGTGTGTGTGCAGGTGTGTGTGTGTGCTGGTGTGTGTGTGTGTGCTGGTGTGTGTTTGCATGTGTGAATTTGTGCAAGCCTGTACTAGCACTGGCTGGCAGCTGCGTGACGCATAACGCGGCTGTTGCAAGTATGCCAGTGTGTTGTTGAGCAAGGCGCATGTCGTTTATAACGCCCGCCGTGTGTTACTGTGTATGTTTGTATGTGTGCATGTATGTATGAGTGTGCGCATATTTGAACCTGATATGGACAATTTTTCATACATTCTGGGTGGATTTCTTCGGTATTTGCATGTGAACAAGACAGTGTAATACAGTTTGTCAGTCAGCTGTTCAGCATTTGTTTGTTGTCTCATTCATATGACGACCAGCCTTGTTTCAACGTCAAACTTGTGCTGCGCTATTCGACCATGTTCCAGCACTGATATTACCTTCTCTTCCAGTTCAAAGTGTCCATTTCTCCATTTGCTTTCTTACTCAAGCCAAAATATTACTAATTTATACATTGACATTTCTAGAATTATTAAAATATTTTTATTTTGAGCCAAATAACACTGTATTTTTTCCTTTTAAATAAATAGCTATTAAAACACCGGGTTTAATTATTTTGCATTTTTGCGTACTTTTTGCATATATGACACTGTCGCTGTACGTATAAATTGTTGTATATATGTGTACATATGCGTGTTTATATGCGTTTATATTTTAACGTTAGTATGTATGTTTATATGCATACAATGCGTGTATGTGTATGCTTGTATGTGATGCGTTCATCTGACACATGATTATTCGCACACAAAATACACACACACACACGCACATATATATACTCACATACATGCCCACACAGGTGCGCGCTACATTGGATATCAGTGACCCAGAGGTCAAACGAGGTCACCGCTGAAGAATGTCAGACTGTTGACCCGATTTTATCTCTCCTGATCGCTTATATAATACCACTTTCACACGCACACACACACACACACAGACACACACACACACTCGCACACACACACACACACACACACACACACACACACACACACACACACACACACACACACACACACACACACACACACTTACTACACTTTGTAGGTAAAGCTGAACAATTGTGGATATCGAGACGGGACAGTGCGAGCCTCAAAGCTCATCTCCCGTATCAACAAATCGGTGAATATTAATCGGTCGATACAACTACGCAATCAAACCTATGTTATGCGATAAAGAGTACATGCAAGTACATAGATACTTTCATACATGATTCGTGTGTTATACTAATTTGTATATTTCATACATGATTCGTATACATGATACATGATACATGATACATGTACGTATATAATGTTCTGAATGCCAATGTGCTGATAAATTTGGAATTAAGTTGATATTTCAGTGTGTGATCTTAGCGCAAATAATACTGGAAGAATTAGTGAAAAAGACAACAATGCTCCGATGTATTTATCAATGCCATATTTGTCTTGATTATGATAGCATCGAACCCAGTGGCGGCGCCAGCATTTTCCGGTGGGGAGGACTGAACGAGGAATGAACGAGGACTGAACGAGGGCTGAACGAGGACTGAACGAGGACTGAACGAGGACTGAACGAGGACTGAGGGGAAGGATGCGGACGCTTGGCGAAACATAGGAGTGACTATATTCCCAATCTCTCAAATCAGGACACTTGTGTGCGCAAAAAATCAGGCTTTATAATAAAAAAAGACATCTTAGTGAATTTTGTAGATTTTATAGGGCAATGGCAAATGTTTAGATTTTTATATATATATATATATATATATATATATATATATATATATATATATATATATATATATATATATATATATATATATATATATATATATATATATATATATATATATAAATTTACGCATTTGAACACAGCAATGGAAAGGCTAATGTTCGCGTGAATTTATGCATGGGCAAAGCCTCACGGCCCCGGCTGGCACACCGCAGGTCCGGCCGCTACACGGGTTTTCGCAGTCACCGCCAGCACAGAAACTGCACGGCTGCGCGCGCACAAAACCCGCAGTGTGACAATTGGGCTACCCTTTCAGAAACGAACCCAAACGTTTCACCTCGCCAGGGAATCGAACCCTGGAACTCTCGTGCACAGAGCGTGCGTCTTAGCCACTCGGCTACGAGGCGGACTATTTCGTTTCGACGACGTTTCGATTTACCTTTTTAGGCACGGAACAAACCGCAGATGGAGCATATTGAATTCCATTACACTAACTATATAAGCTCCGGATATTGAATTTGTTTGCAAAAAGAACCCGGACAGTCCGGACAGCCCTCAAAAAGAGGACACGTCCGGGAAAAAGAGGACTTACGGTCACTCCACCAAACATGAGTAACCACACTCGAAATGATCATGGTCAGCATTATTGGGGCCTCAGGGGGAGCTTGACACGTTGTTTTCGGGGACTCCAGCCCCCCTCGTCCGCCTAAGCCCCCCTTGCCACCGCCACTGATCGAAACAAAACCAAAACAATAAATCTAGAAGCGAAGATAGAAACAATTTCTTATGTCAAAACGACATTCGTTTTTTGCCCAAACAACATTTGCACTGAGCCTAGTGTGTGCAAATGTAACCAGACATAGATTTTCACAAAACAACAGCTTATGGCTGACATTAGTCTAACAGCAGGCGACACAAGCTGGATGATGAAAAACTAACCGCATTGAGGGTCACGTTCAAATGCCACTGAGTCAGAGGTCACACAATCTGTGGGCAGAGAGCCAAGCGCTTATACTCTACAGTGCGTGTACCGTACGACCCACTTCTGAACAAATCACAATCGCAAACTCGCAATATACTACGCACTCTACGCACTACAAAATATACAATATACAATATACAATATACAATATACAATATACAATATACAATATACAATATACAATATACAATATACAATATACAATATACAATATACAATATACAATATACAATATACAATATACAATATACAATATACAATATACAATATACAATATACAATATACAATATACAATATACAATATACAATATACAATATACAATATACAATATACAATATACAATATACAATATACAATATACAATATACAATATACAATATACAATATACAATATACAATATACAATATACAATATACAATATACAATATACAATATACAATATACAATATACAATATACAATATACAATATACAATATACAATATACAATATACAATATACAATATACAATATACAATATACAATATACAATATACAATATACAATATACAATATACAATATACAATATACAATATACAATATACAATATACAATATACAATATACAATATACAATATACAATATACAATATACAATATACAATATACAATATACAATATACAATATACAATATACAATATACAATATACAATATACAATATACAATATACAATATACAATATACAATATACAATATACAATATACAATATACAATATACAATATACAATATACAATATACAATATACAATATACAATATACAATATACAATATACAATATACAATATACAATATACAATATACAATATACAATATACAATATACAATATACAATATACAATATACAATATACAATATACAATATACAATATACAATATACAATATACAATATACAATATACAATATACAATATACAATATACAATATACAATATACAATATACAATATACAATATACAATATACAATATACAATATACAATATACAATATACAATATACAATATACAATATACAATATACAATATACAATATACAATATACAATATACAATATACAATATACAATATACAATATACAATATACAATATACAATATACAATATACAATATACAATATACAATATACAATATACAATATACTTTTTCAAAACATATGCGCCAATTTTGCTCATAATCATACACAGATATAAAAATAAGCGTTGTGATTGAGGAGCGCAATCATGTAAGGATAACAGCATGATGTGTTCGCTGTTCTAGCAGGTGTGAGGTCAACATGTGACCGGTCAGTCGTGAGCGGTTGTGTGGCCGACATGACCTTCTATGTAATATTATTGTTTTTGCCTGGGGAATCATTTGACCGCATTTTGGTTGTGTGATGATTTTTGAAGTTTTTCCCTCGCAAGCTGTTTGGCAGTTTATCAGCGTGACTGATGACCCGTGACCGTGTCAGCGAGGTCACGACAGGTCATTGCGCAAACTCTGCATGAACGCTCGCTGCTTGTATGATTGCTGTTTTTGCACAGTGCATGGCTTCCTGCTGACACTGCCACATCAACACTGTCACTGTCACATCGCACGCGCGTTGATTGAATGAGGGATGTGTGATGAGCGGAGAAAATGGACGTGATGATGTGACGAGAACGACCCTGGCTGTCACGATCACTGCCTGCTTATGCACGCTGCAAATTCGTGCGCGAGCTTATCTGAGTGGCTGAGGTGTGTGTGTGTGTGTGTGTGTGTGTGTGTGTGTGTGTGTGTGTCATGTGTGAACATGGAGGTGGTGCCACTCGCTGACCGCCAGGCCTATCAGTTGGCATATCAGCGAGGTCAGCGTGGCCGGCTATGAATATGCAGTAGACTTTACCATCTTGCAGGCACTAATATGTGTGTGTGTGTGTGTGTGTGTCTATGTGTGTGTGTGTGTGTGTGTGTGTGTGTGTGTGTGTGCGTGTGTGTGTGTATGAGGCTGTTTGGGCATCTTCAGCTCGGCAAAAACTATTATTCCCTAAGTGGATTTGGCATTCATTGGTGTATGTAGATTAGTCAGACTATTATATAAACGCTGAGACACGCACATTTAACCATTGAATCTTAACAAACTATCTTTACTACAAATATTAAGTACGTCGTATAATATATATTATGCTATTTGATGGCATTTTATAGGCATCAAATGTGTGCATATTTTCGAATAAATAAAACAAAAATGTTTCACATTGTATTTGTTTGCGTTTTTTTTATCTCGATGGCTATCTGGCTGAAATTATCCAGTATTTTCTGCTGGACATTCACATTATTCTGGTCCATTACAGACGGATGTATTCCACACAGAACCCGGAACAATTACACTAATTTACTGGCCTCGTGGGAAAACGTCGCAGCTAATTTTTCGCCAAAAACCATGCACACAAACACACACATACATACAAAGACACACACACATACATACATACAAAGACACACACACACACACACACATACATACAAAGATACACATACACATGCACACACACATGCATACAAAGACACATACACACACACAATAATGATAGCCTCATTGTATTTGACGCGCTTGTCTACACCCGGGTCTGAGAGCACCCACCAGTCACGCACCTGACAGCCACGTCGTGTCAAATACCCACCGTGTGCTGTCTTCACACGTTTATCCTCGATTTTTTCGTGTATTATCTGTGGAAAAACAGTTTTCCGACTCTCATACACGCGGTGATTCACACGATGAACACACACACACACACACACAAAACACAAATGGGTGTGTTTGCGTGTGTGTGTGTCATTGATGACGTCAGTGCGAACGGTTCATGATAATGAGGACTAGTGTTTGGCCTATAAAGCAGTGGTCGGCGGGCGTGCGATGTTATATTGTGGTGAGACGGCATCTTGGCCCGACTACGTCCTGAGTCTCTCTCTTGCTGCTGCTTCACTATTTCCTGAGGACATAATGCAAAACATGGTGAGTCTTTTTACAGTCTTTTTTATTATTCCTGACAGAATAGTTATATGTTAATACTGAATTTGAGTTTCAATAAACTCCCCGAGCTTATCAACAAGAGGAACTTCACGTTATTCAGCTGGCGTAGAAATTTTCTTTTTCCGATAATTCGACGTTATGGATCCTTGAAAGGCAAGCAGATGCTAAAAGCTTCACCCGTTCAGCTTGATAGGTAAACGGCGGGAGTAACTGCGATAATTATATCAACCATCAACTGCTGATCGCCTCCAACTTCAATGGCAAATTGACCAGAATAGGGCGGCAGCAATGCATGTGCGCGTGCACGTCTGCGGTAATGCCTATGGCGGCTGCATTTGCATACACGCACACAATGCATGTCAGCTTGTGTGTTTGTGTGCGTGTGAAAGCGGCCACTCGGATATTTCCAACTGAGCTCCGTGTCGAGTGCTGCGAGCAAGGCCGCGCCTGTGATGCAACGACGGCTTCTAAGTTCACCCGTCCGTCCGCCTGGCACATACCACGTGGACACGTGCGTGTCTGTACGTGTACGTGTACGTGCACGTGTGTGTGTGTGTGTGCGTGTCCACGTCAATGCCCACCTAGGAGAGTGCCATTAGACTGACATGGACAGAAAATCCGGCGCTAATCAGAGGATTTAGCCACGCCTCCCAGCTGGCGACATTAGTGGGCGAACTTTTCTCTCGCCTCATATTTAGCACTCTACTAGCTGATACTGCTAACACACACTCTAGTCGTATATTCATATGTTGCAGTGTAGAATGATGCAGACAGAAAGCACGGTGGGAGCGGCATGAACATTTAAATCGTGGTCATACTACATTGGAATATTTCTCCTACCTTTTGCCACTAGCGGCTATTGAATGATTTGAAAAAAAACAATTATACGCGCATGTCTTAGCCACACAATTAGATGACCAGGTCGCTAGTTGAAACTAGCTTGAATGAGCTCAATGGCTGAAAAGTCAGTGAGAGGTGCGAGTGAGTGAGAGGTGCGAGTGAGTGAGAGGTGCGAGTGAGTGAGAGGTGCGAGTGAGTGAGAGGTGCGAGTCAGTGAGAGGTGCGAGTCAGTGAGAGGTGCGAGTCAGTGAGAGGTGCGAGTCAGTGAGAGGTGCTAGTCAGTGAGAGGTGCGAGTCAGTGAGAGGTGCTAGTCAGTGAGAGGTGCTAGTCAGTGAGAGGTGCTAGTCAGTGAGAGGTGCTAGTCAGTGAGAGGTGCGAGTGAGTGAGAGATGCGAGTGAGTGAGAGGTGCGAGTCAGTGAGAGGTGCTAGTCAATGAGAGGTACGAGTCAGTGAGAGGTGCTAGTCAATGAGAGGTACGAGTGAGTGAGAGGTGCTAGTCAGTGAGAGGTGCGAGTCAGTGAGAGGTGCGAGTGAGTGAGAGGTGCGAGGAAACACTGTGTTCTTCCAGTTCTGCCGCGTGACTCGGAGTGCTCATCAAACTATATTATTCTTGCGTCATTCATGGCACTCGGCTTTTAAGACTTGAAATGCACTCTTACATATTCGTTCACATGGGTCCGCCCATAACCCCTGTTTTATTGCGTTTCAATAATTAACCATGACACACGTTCCACTTTTACGATGATTGGACGAAGGCTGGTAATATTAATTTTGCTGTGAGTAATATTTAGGAGCTATATAAATTTAAAAGCAATCATGTTATCAAAATGATTGCGGTATATCAACAGTGAAGTTGAAGTGTTTGGATTTATTGTATCATTATTTAAGTTGATCATTAGTGTTGATAGTGAATACGTTGTTTATATTCTATAATAAAATAAACCATCTTACGATGTATGTTGTATCAATTCAATACTGTGCTATTTTAGTCATTGTGTTTTCCATCTTGGTAGCCGCTGTGCATGCACTCAAAGTGGACCTCGCCGCCTGCTTTGGTGATGTTTACAGATTTCCACAATAATCGGATTTGTTCTGCTCGGAGGTGCAGTTGTGTTGGCTGGTTACCCGTCGGCTCACAGATTTCACCCTCAAGCACCACGTTCTCACTATCACAAGGTAGGCAAACAGTGTGCGTGTGACGACAACTTGAACTCTTCTGTGTCAACTCTTCTCAGAATTTTTCTTTAGCTGCACCAATCCCAGGCGTTTAAGACAATGACGCGGCATTCATTGTGCACGTTTATCGTGACATTCATCAGAGGGACGACGTCGGGGGCGGACGTGTCAGCTGCACAGTCACTCGCTGCGATTGCATTACATGTGCGTCTGAACTGAGTGCATGTTGCAACGACACGGGCGTCGTAATTGACGCGGCTACCAACTTGCCAAACGCAAAGATGCCAGGTCGTTGCCGCTAGATAGGCATTGGAGTGATGCCAGATGAGTGCATGAGTCAGGCAGTGACAGTGAAAGTTTCAGTGCAGGGCGTCTGATTTGTGTTCGATGAATAAACACCAAGCTGGAAAACAAAAGCACAATGTTGAGCGTGTGCAACAACTAGAACTGGATACGACATCCAAGCAAGTTCACTTGGTTTGCATACAAAATAAAAAATGACTAGGCAACTGGAACGTCACAATATTGAAAGTGAAATCTGCCCTGAGCACAATCAAACTGGTTCAAGGCGGCTTTATGTGCGGAATCGTGGCTAGTGTCCAAACATACCAGCTCAACGCCTAATTCCGAAACTAGTTACGTTCCCAACAAACGGCAACCTTTTTGCTGTTTGCTGTTGACTGGAACCTGTTAGCTGGTGACTCTCGGATAAATACCAATTGACCTTGTATTTTTGATGTAAGTTTAACTGATATATGGGTTCCTTGCACATATTATTGCATACAATTTTAATAAGTAAACCAGTAAAAATATTGCATAAGCTGTGTGTGCACTTGCTCATATGTATGCCTGTGTGTCGTGCTATTTGTCATTGTGTTTGTGTGTGTGTATGTGTGTGTGTGTGCATGTGTGTGTGTGTAAGTAAGTAAATAATTATATTATGTGTGCAAGTGTGTGTGTGCGTGTGTACATGTGTGTGTGTGCTTGTGCATGTGTGTGTCTGTGTATGTGTGCGTGTGTGTGTGTATGTGTGTGTGTGCGTGTGTGTATGTGCGTGTGTTCGCATGTGTGTACGTGTGTATGTGTGTGTGCATGTGCGTGTGTGCATGTTTGCGTCTGTGCATGTGTGTACGTTTGCATGTGTGTGCGTGCGTGTGTATGTGGGTGTGCAAGTGTGTGTGTAAGTAAGTAAGTAAGTAAGTATATTTTGCCACAATAACATGCATCATAAGAAAAAACAATATCAAAATAGAAGTAGCACAAGTGCGTCGAGCCGCAGCTCTTTGATGCACATATAATTTCAATAATTTTCCACTATTGTTTGATGGAGAACAATTTCATTTAGGAGTACATAATGTCAAATCAAATACACAAACACATCAATACATGTACAATTAGTTATCAGTGTGTTTGATACAGCGAATGCAGTAGCGCTTATAAGACACAAAGCAATACGACGACATATATGCACACGATACACTCACGCATACACACATACATACATAACGACATAGCCCAAGATATTGAGAAGTAATACATAATATAAATTATATACTGAGGAGGGTTGATATGTACATATATATGCACACATCTATACATATGCACACGTACACACACACACACACATATATATATACATACATATACATACATAAAAATATATACTCACATACATATATGCACACATATATACATACGCATACATATATGTACACATATATACATACATATCGCACAGAATTAATGTTATATATATGAAAATGTTGTGAGCTGCTCACTAATCAAAAAACCTTTAATTCGTTTTTTAAATACAAATATTGAACACTCTTCCAGATCAGATTTTAGGTGCACAGGTAAACTATTGAAAAGCTCCGGACCAAAACTGAATATACTATATTAAAATTTTGTGTTCTGTATGTTGGCAATTTTAGGCTAGTATTTCTATGTCGAGTATTGCACGCATGAATCACCGGTTGGAAAATTGAGTTATCCTTGATTTTTCTAAAAATCATTATTAGCTTGAAGTATTTATGGATAGATGTGACATTTAGAATATTCATGGTACTATATATATATCGTGTGTGTGTGTATGTGTGTGTATGTGTGCATGTGTGTGTATGTGAAGAAGGTGCAGCCGTATGCGTTCGACTACAAGGTGCGCGACCATTACCGCCACCTGCAGCATGATCGCAGCGAGAAGCAGGACGACTTGGGACAGGTGAAGGGATCATACCGCGTGCTTCTGCCAGATGGAAGAATGCAGGTGGTCACATACACGGCCGATCATCACGGAGGATATCGGGCCGACGTGGTCTATGAAGGACAGACTCGGCCACATCACCACCCTGCCCCGCATTACAAGCACACACCGGCGCATCACCCCAGCCCGTCCCAGGGCATGGCACACAATGATATCCAGGCCCGCCATTCGTTGAGGAAGACATCTCCTGTCCATCACCCCGCCCTGCAGCATCACCGTCAAACACAGTACCAGCACCGACCACATGTCCAGCATCAACATCCTTCACTCACGCGTCCCCAGGGTCCCGGGCCATATCGCCGACATTACGTGCCTGCTTCTCAAGTGTCCTCAGCGTCGGGCCACGATATGAAACCTGGACATCATGAAGAAATGCACGAGTATGTAGAAGAAGAGTTGGTGATGCCGCAAGTGGCCGTTGACCCTGTTGTCGAAATGGACGAAGGTTCAGGAGATATGGACGACATGTAGAACGATTTCAATCATCATTAAATGCAAATTACCCAGATAATTGTCAGTAATACTGTGTATTACCATTGAATTGAATCTGGATGAAGCTTAATAAACAATGGCATTACAACCGACAGCAGATAATCATGTTTCAAGCTTATAACAAAACTTGGCGTAAAGTTAGGATTACGCGTCTGCTAGGAACTCTTGTGCTATTTGATAAAACAAGACTTACAACACACTCACGGTTAAAACAGGTTTATTGCACACAAACACGCATACAACATACCTCAGCAGCCATTGAAGTAGGTTAAAACAGAGGCAAGACGTAGATAAAATGCACACAACAGGTGGGAACCTAGCAACAATATCAGGGAAGAAATGATGGCGAGGCAGCAAGTTGAAAAATATTAGCACAAAATTAGACAAATCTCACACAGCTGGAAGAGAATCGCGTATGAAACTAATCCAGAAGACAATGACGCTACAAAAACTCAGTTCAGAGTAGAATTCGTCATCGAAAGAATTATGTTCCGGTCATATAAGCAGACGAACAATACGAGTATATTGGCCGCGCTACCAGCTGCTTGTATTGAATATCTAGCTCTAACGTCGACTTAAATTGTTTGCATTCAGCGTGAATATCAGGGAATCGAGCTCAGTTCACAACATTTTTATACATCTTCGGTATTACGCTAACATTACGCCTCAAGTACACATACACATATCCACACATTATCAATGTTCAAACACGCTAACACACGACAACATTAACAACAACATGCACACGAGAAGCATGCGCTGACCGAACAGCGAACGATGGATGAACATACACAAAAACACACATACACAAACACACAAATACACATACACAAACACACAAATACATAAATACACGTACACACACATAAATACACACATTACGCTTTCACGAGTTCAGTTCGCCGTATGCTTGTTGAAACTGCTCGAAGGCTTGCAGAGACTGGACATCAACGGAGCGGCGGATTTTGCCGAGAGATAGTTGGAAATCTGCCGCGTTGATGGCTCGCAACTGCAGTGGATCTACCGAGCAAACCTCGTCCCGGTTCATCTCTGTTACACAACACACACACACACACACACACACACACACACACACCCACACACACACGTGTTCCATTTGTGCCGCCTATAAAAAATACAAACTCCTTTTTTGCCCAAAGAGAAAAAAAATTGAGATGCTATTGTTATTGCTTGAATTATTACACTCTCAGGATAATAATAATAATAATAATAACCCAGACAACAGCCTCGTATACGGCCCGTGCTGTGTTCACACTATTAGTTTGAGAGTCAGTGCATATGGTGAGTGATTGGTTGCGACCTGCTGTCAGTGACCTCTGACCTCTGATTGGCCCGAGGGCGGCGTCACGTGCTAGCGCTGTGATATCACTGGCCGAGTATCCTTCAGTGAGCGCTGCCAGTCGTGCCACATCAGCGTCTGGCAGCGCTGAGTGCCCGTGAGCGGCGAGCAGTCGCTGCAGCAGTCGGTGCCGTGTCGCCGTGTCCGGCAGACGGATGTAGATGCGCTTGGGGAAGCGGCGCAGCACGGCACGGTCCAGGTCGAACGGTCTGCCACACGCACACACACATACACACACACATGCACGCACGCACACACACACACATACACATGCACGCACGCACATTGTAATAGTCAACACAAGAGTACATTAGGGTTGAGAACGCAGTTGCATTTCAAATGACCGTGATTGTAAAATAGTTCTGTGCTTGACTGAAATTTGCATAATAGCGGAAAGAAGACGAGATGCCCTGGAGAAACATGTCATCAGCAAGCAGTAGTGAGTACTGAGAATCGAGTACCTGTTAGTGGCGGCCAGTACTAGTATTCTATCATCAATCAGCAAGCAGTAGTGAGTACTGAGAAGCGAGTACCTGTTAGTGGCGGCCAGAACTAGTATTCTATCATCAATCAGCAAGCAGTAGTGAGTACTGAGAATCGAGTACCTGTTAGTGGCGGCCAGTACTAGTATTCTATCATCAATCAGCAAGCAGTAGTGAGTACTGAGAATCGAGTACCTGTTAGTGGCGGCCAGAACTAGTATTCTATCATCAATCAGCAAGCAGTAGTGAGTACTGAGAATCGAGTACCTGTTAGTGGCGGCCAGAACTAGTATTCTATCATCAATCAGCAAGCAGTAGTGAGTACTGAGAATCGAGTACCTGTTAGTGGCGGCCAGTACTAGTATTATATCATCAATCAGCAAGCAGTAGTGAGTACTGAGAATCGAGTACCTGTTAGTGGCGGCCAGAACTAGTATTCTATCATCAATCAGCAAGCAGTAGTGAGTACTGAGAATCGAGTACCTGTTAGTGGCGGCCAGTACTAGTATTATATCATCAATCAGCAAGCAGTAGTGAGTACTGAGAATCGAGTACCTGTTAGTGGCGGCCAGAACTAGTATTTTGTCCTCGCCGCCGCCGCTCAGTCCGTCAAATTGACACAGAAACTCGGTCTTGAGTCTTCTCGAGGCGTCGTGTTCGCTGGCACCTCGTGCACTCAACAACGCATCCACCTCGTCCATGAATATTATCGACGGCTTATCACATACACACACAAACACACACACGCAAATATACAAACACACACTATATTATGTCACCTAACTCCGTCCATTGCACGTTTGTATGTACGCTTAAAGAATAAATGCTTAAGTGACGGCTGCTACACGGGAAGAAGTCGAAGCTTATGAACACACACAGGTGTGTCCCGTGTAGCTCGCTGCCACCGCAGAACCGACCCTCTCCAATCTATGGCGCAACAAGGACGTAAGACGTATTAGAGAGGTCCACCTCCCCAGAATGCATGGTACAACACATAACTGATATCTGGTACCATCATTTACTGCTGGGTGGACAGGGGCTGTTGAATTATAGAATTCGCCCAATGGAATTCCCCTCCGCCGGGATTCGAACCACGGACCTTCTACTTGAGAGGCGGGTGTGCCACCAGAAGTTTCATTTAGTGTTTTGATTTGACAATATCATCTTAAATATGTTAGTTTCTTCATTATGTCTCATCTTGCTGACTGAACTCGTCTTTCTCAGCCTCTTTCATCCTCAACTCCTCAATACCGGGCGCTTGCGGAACATGAAAACACCACAAGGTGGTAATAGTGCACTTGCACTCTTCCCATGCCACTGTATTGGCCTGAAATTAACAGCAACAACAATAATAATACTAATAATACTAATAATAATGAGTAACACGAGTGCTACTTGTTGTATTTACTCACTAAACACACAGCGAAACACAACACGCCTTGGTTCACGTGGCGGAGAGATCAGAGAGAGGTGCGAGTGTAGGCGTTCACCTGCAGATGACGTGCGATGGTGAACAGCGTGCGCACCAGCTTCTCCCCCTCTCCGTGCCACTTGCTGGTCAAACTCGAGGCGCTGATGTTGAAGAAGGTGGCGCAAGTCTCTGAGGCCAGCGCTCGAGCCAACATTGTCTTGCCGTTGCCTGGCGTGCACACACACACACACATACACATGTACACACATACACATGTACATGCACACACACACACACACACCTAACTCTTCAGTGAGTTCAGTGATGCATGCAGTGATGTACTCTTCATTCTTCAGTTGATCGTGCTGTGTGAAGGTTGTGTGAAACTTTCCGTTGAAGATTGCTAGATCAGGAAGATTCGAAAATACATCTCCTTACCTGACCGCAGGTTTAATCCAAAGTATTAGAGAAAAGCACAGATTAGCAAGACTCGCTCACAAGTGGCCGCTCACATACAAGGATAGGTATAAGCAGTATAGAAATAAGTTGACTTATATTCTAAAAGCCGCTAAGAACGAGTACTACAAGAGTCAGTTAAAAGATTGTGAAGGCAATCCTAAGAAAACATGGAAGGTGATTAACCAGGTCTTGGGACGTAAAAATGAAAGTAATATACCCATTAATTTAGATGGTATTTCGGACAATCAAGTTGCTGATGCATTCAATAGACATTTTGTTAATCTGGTGGATAAAGGTCCCACCGCTAACATCACCTTAAAAAACTCCAATTTCAGTCAGTATTTAGATCCATCTCCTTTATTTTCCATGTATTTAGTCCCATGCACTGTGAGTGAAATAAAAGGCTACATATTGTCCCTAAAATCTAATTCGGTGGGGTTTGATAAATTAAACGCAAATATCTTAAAATCGGTGGTAAGCTATATAGTACCTCCTTTGGTTATATAATTAATCTCTCCTTCAGTTGTGGAATATTCCCTGACTCTCTGAAAATTGCTAAATCTCTACCACTGCATAAATCGGGGTCAAAAACGTGTATCAATAATTATAGACTAATATCAATTCTCCCAGTTGTAAGCAAAATATTTGAAAAGGCCATTGCTTAGAGATTGATTCATTTCCTTGAAAAAAACAACTTACTCGCGAACTGTCAATTCGGATTTAAAAAAAACAGGTCCACGCAGTCGGCTCTGCTGCACTTTGCGTCAAAAATTTATTCTGAATTAGACAAAAAATCCCACGTGGCATCAGTTTTTATAGATATCTCTAAAGCCTTCGACTCGCTAGATCACGATATATTACTGTTTAAATTGCAAAAGTGTGGATTGAGGGGCCCCCCTCTAGAATTAATGAAAAGTTATTTGGCCGATCGTAAACAAATGGTATTCTGTAATGATGTATGCTCTCAGTACAGTGTGATCAAGAGCGGAGTGCCACAGGGGTCCATTTTGGGCCCAATTTTGTTCCTAGTGTATATAAATGATATAATAAATTCTAGCAATGCCTATTTCACCATTTATGCAGACGATACCAGTTTCATTGTTTCCGATCACGACCTACAAAATCTTCACTTGAAATTGTCCCAAACGTTAGATGATATAAATCTTTGGACAGAACATAATAAGCTGAAACTTAATGTTAAAAAAACACATGTCATGTTATTTCAAAACAGGTCTCTGACACATACTCTGCACACATTAAAACTTGGAAATAATGTTGTTCAGCGGGTTAAGAGCACACACTTTTTAGGTGTCATAATAGATGAATATTTCAATTGGAACGAACACATTGCCAGTGTATGTAGGGCATTATCTAGGACAGCAGGTGTCATATACCGTACCAGACGCACTCTGACTACGGAAGCAATGAAAACCCTGTATTATGCCCTTTGCTATTCCAAATTGATTTACTGCATATCAGTCTGGGGCTGCACATGGCCATCATTTTTAAAATGTCTCTTCACTGTTCAGAAACGCATCCTGAAACTAATTTTTTTCAAGAAAAGCAGGTATTCAGCTGACGAGATATTCGCCAACCAGAGAATGTTAAAAGTTGAGAATGTGCACAAGTATTTCCTGTATCTTACCATATACAGATCAATGAAAAATAATGATGCCATATTCCAAATTCACGGACACTCATTAACAACACGTAGAAATAATGTGAATTTGGTATGTCCATCCTTCCGAACCAGCCTCTTCAAAAATTCAATATTATACCTTGGGCCTAAACTTTGGAACTGTCTACCGGTTTGTATTAAATCAGCATATACCATTATGTCTATAGATACGTTTGAAGCGAAAATTAAACACCACTTGTATAACCTCCAGGCAAACACATAATTTGTACGTTCACAGTAGGACTGTATTGTTTGTTTTGTATATATTTTGTTTTTGCATTGTTCTGTTGCATGTTTTGTTTTAGCATATGTTTTGTAGTATTTGTTGCACTGCACAAATCTTGATTAAAAATATTTATTGTCTGTCTAACAAGCCATGGCTTGACAGACTATATTGCCTCTGATGTTTTCGTTATTTTGTGTTACCTGTGTGATGTTGTTTTTTTGGCAATAAATGATACAATACAATACAATACAATACACACACATGTACACACACATACACATGTACATGCACACATACACACATGTACACACACATACACACATATATCCGCACATATACATTCACGCAAGAAAAAGACACACACATCCATACATGCACATACACACACATAAACATCAGCTATTATTAATGAAATAATCAATTAAACTTGTTTGCGTTGTAAACAAGAATATGGATAAACAAGAAATGAAACAATGAAGTCAAGCTGATCAAGTATTAATGAAATCAGTAATTAATACGTCGGTTTGTGAAAGTCTCATGTGATGATTGGATTGGTCATTGTGACAACAGTCTGGTCACACTGGTCCGACACACGTCACAATAATCATAATCCTCTTAATCATTGTCATCACATCTTTATTATTAGCGTGATCTTATGATAATCGTCTGCCTCACCGGGCGGGCCGAACAAGAGCAGTCCTCGCACGGGCGCGCGCAGGCCAGTGAACAGCTCGGGTCTAGCGGCCGGCAGCAGAACGAGCTCGTGCAGCGCCAGTTTGGCCGCCGAGTTGCCGACCACGGCGTCCAGGCAGCCACCGCCCCCCGTACGTGCTGGCTCCAGCACCTCGTCGAGAATCAAATGAGCCATGCGCGAGTCGAGCGAACGCAGAGCCGAGCTGGGAAGCAGTCTGCGTCGCTGAGTGACGTCATTGTTGACGTCACCGGTCTGCCACCACGCGAGATATGAGACTTTATGTCCTCCGATGTGATTCGCACGATAACACAATGTCTAGTGATCTGTGTGTGTGTGTGAGTGTGTGTGGACATGTCAGGGCTGATTTTTGCTTTTATTAGTATTTTCTCCTGTTGTATACTGTCAAGTGAAATAATACTTGACCAGTGCCTCAAACTCATTAGACACAAACGATCCCGTGGCCAGCACTAATCGACTGACAACACACAGCTGTACCTGTGACGAGAGTTTGCGCCGGCCGCCAATAGAGGTGTTGCTGGCAGCAGCGCAGTTGCGGCGATTGCCACCAGATGGCAGTGTCATCGAGCGTCGAGCAAGCGCACCGGAGTTCTTATGCTGCACGTTGCTGGACGAGTTTGCTGATCGAACACAGAAACATGACCAACATGAAACCAGCCCGTTCAAACCAGTTAAATACTGATGAAACGTTGGACTCCGTGGTGTAGTGGTAGCACACCCACCCGCCTCACAACCGTGGTTCCAAACAAGGACGAGGAGAATTTCTTTGGGCCAATTCTATAACCCAACAGCCCCTGTCCACCCAGCAGTAAATGATGGTACCAGATATCAGTCATGTGTTGTGTCATGCATTCTGGGGAGGTGACCTCTCTAATACGTCTTACGTCCTTGTGGCGCCATAGCGTGGAGAGGGTCGGTTCTACGGTGACAGCGAGCTGCACGGGACACGCCTGTGTGTTCATAAGCTTCGGCTTCTTCCCGTGTAGCAGCTGCCACTTAGCCTTTAACCTTTAAAAATAATACCGCGTCTACGCATCAATACACCCATACGTGCATAAACATCACACATCACACATACACACAAAGGCGACACAAGAGCACTTGCGACAAACCCGACACAGCAGCTGCAGCCACCGGTTTCCTTATAGTCTGAGACACCCCTCGTTTGGCCGCGCTGACGCCGCCGCTGGCAGCTGCCGGGACACGAGGACACGCCTCGGCTCGCGGCCTGCACGTGCCACTGCCGCACGACAGCGTTTTGCCGTGCAGCGAGCCAACACCGGCGCTAGAATATACTGCGCCGCCGCCGGATTTGCACGCATTAGCTCCGGACACGGCCGGATTAGCTGTCAAGACCGTCACACCACTGGTGGAGCCGGCCGGACTTGGGCTCGATTCGGCCGGACATTGTTCCAGCCAGCGCACGCTCTCTGACACACACACACACACACACACACACACACACACACACACACACACACACACAATCATACTGTTAGGAGAACGCACATGCAGACAAAGCATGCTGATAACCAGGGAAACTTCTTGTTGAAAATGCTTCTTTTTTATCATAGAATCTGTTCAACCTGAGAAGCCCAAAATCAATATTGTGTTGATCTGAGGTAAGTATTAAACAAGCTATAAATACAACTTTTTCATTTTTAAGAGCAACTATATAGATTTAGGACGATTTTGAACTTTTAGAACAATTGTTTCACACTATCAAGAAAAATATTCAGTTGTAAAGGTGTACAATGCAGCATATGTTCATGTATTGTCAACATAAACTCGATAATCATGTATCTGGAAGGCGTGTGAACATTGTGTTCGTGTGTGGTGCTAGACATCCTGAGAGTGCACAGCACCACATGCGGACATATATATAGACATAATATAAACATAGACAATACAATATAGACATAGCACTCTGATATAGACAGGTGCATTTGTGCAATAAAATAAAACTTTAATTTTTCTACTTTTAGAGCAACCTTAGATCAACTAGTTATATCAACAGTACTTGAATCTAATTACCGCATAATCAGATGATGTTTTATCTGCAAACTCCATTCAGACCTTGAAACATTAAAGAAAATTAAAATCAAGTGAGAATTTCAAATTATATTGTGTATTTAAATGTCACTACCAGGCATCAGTGCGGCAGACTCGATAGACTAGACAAGCATGTGAAACACACAATCTTAACGCAATCGCGAATGCTCAAAATGCATCAAGTAGGAACAAATACGTGAAACTCCCAAAATGTAATGTTAAGTAATGATTTTAGTGTTTAAAGCCTATTATCCTATTATTTAAAATTGGTGATATTTTAGCGAAAAATTGAGCTCAACTAATTAGCGCATCCAAATGTCACCCTTGTCGCCAGTGAGATGACAGTTGAAGCTCATGAGGCAGGCAATCCTAGCACAACCGCGAATGCTCAAAACTCATTGTACTAATAGTTATCGAATGTAAAAAGTACAAATTTTCCTCACAAAAAGTATGTTTTACATAATTCAGAGATTTTCACTATCCTTTTACGGGTTTAAGTGAAAATTGTGCACAAATTTTAGCGCAACTTTTAGGATTTTTAGCGCAACTATTCTTGATTTTTAGCCCATCACAAGATCACCCTACTGATAACACTCACTGCCGTCGTTTTCTCACCGAGAAACTGCAGTCTGTCACGCGCCACCGTCAAGTTGGTCTCCATTTTCTCGCGCAGCTGTCGGACGGAGCGGTCCTCGCGAGCCCTGTCTGAGCGCCGACACGCAACACCTCGCTCCAGCTCGCCAATACCGCGCCGGTACAGCTGAATGGCGGCTGACTTGTCTACCGACCAGTACACACGCGCAAACACACACATACACATATACACACACATACACACACACTGTTTGCATCCAAAGTGAAGGACCATTCAGAGGAAGAAGCAAATATAGAACAAATATACTCAATTATAAAAAATGGATGACTGAGACACTGATTTATATACGTGTGATTCGTACTGAAATCATTAGCGAAATTAAATATTTATAACAAAGTTTACGCCTGTTACTATGTTATATATACATTTTATTATCATTTCTTGATTTAATTATTACTGCATAAAACATGTGACTTAATTATTACTCGTATGCTGATTTTCGTTGTTTAGATTCATATGACAGCAGTAAATTAGAAGGTAGAGATCAGAGCGTCAGTCTTGCGCACGCATATATTGTCACTGTACCAGAATAGCTTGTATTTCGTTGTTTGGATTCAGACATCAGCAATATGAGAACTGGGAACAAAAACATCGTCGTGCGCACGCATGCACACATCACAGTAGGATTTAACATCGATAATGACCAGACGCTTGCGTGACCGAGGTACAACAACGGTTTCACAACACTCACTCACAGCTTGGAGCTGGAGAGTGAGGTAGGCGGCGCTAGTTAGCACTATATAAGTACAGATTGTTTCACCACTCGGGAGACGGGATAGAACAGGAGAGAGACCACCGGATAAAACATTGGGGATAACATTAGGACAGATAGGGTTAAGAACAACAGAACTAGGAACTGCAGCATTAGAGATATTATCACGACGCAATACGTTTATTTTCAACAATCAACTGTGTTTGGAATCGGCAATAAGAGTTATCGAGACACACAACTTCAAGAGTTTCACGACATCACGACAAACAACAGACCCACCACACCACCAGCACACACCAGCACACAGACACAAGCACTACTACCACCAAACGACACCACAACAGAACAACAACCGATCCAAATACGCACTGGCACACACTCACACATTTCAATAATCAACATCTATATTCCACCACAAACTTCACCAACAGTACCTCGCAACTACACACCAGATATACGCAACCTCACAAACACACCTAACATAATACTGGGTGGAGACTTCAACGCCAAAGATCCTGCCCGGTTCAGCCACAATCCACTCACCAACAGAGACACAGACATACTTCAACAAACATAACATCTCTACATACTCACCAACACTCACCAACACACTCACACCACACATCAGGCACACTATCATCCGACATCACCTGACATCACATTTTGCACACCGAATCTCACCCACACAACCACTTGGAAGGTGGTCAAAGAGCTTGGCTCAGACTACCTTCCAATCGTCATCACCACCAAAATCAGAACTGCACCAAACACACCCAGACGCACTTACACAAATTTCACAAAAGCCAATTGGTCACAATTCACACACGACACGGAACTAGCATTTACGCAACTCAACACAACAGTCATCACAGACATAAACAAAACAGTCCAAACATTTAACAGCATCATACACAAGGCAGACAAACAACACATCCCAAAAGAACACAGAAAACACCACAACCCAAACTTAACACAAGAAATACACACACTCATCAAACAACGCGACACACTGAAACACTCTCAGACACCACACTCACACAATACATCAGAACAAATACACGCACTCAACACCACAATCAACAGCAAGATACATGAACAAAAATCACTGAACTGGCACAACTACATAAAAACACTAGATCACAGATCAAACACCACAAAACTATACAAAACACTGAAAAGCATCACACTCTCAAACAGGAATCTCATCACCCCACGCCTCAACACACTGAAAGCACTCTCACACACAACTTTCGGACACAACAAAGACACCACAACCACCATATACAAACAGTACATCCGACCCGTGATAGAATATGCTAGCCCCGCATGGGCTAGCAATCTCGCAACACGCCACACAAACACACTTCAAACACTTCAAAACACCGCACTCAGACCAATCACAGGATGCACAGCCACCACACCAGTGGACCACCTCCATCACGAAACAAAAATCCTCAAACTGAAACACCACCTAAACATGAGAGGCACACTAACACTCGCAGCAGCAGTCACCAACACAGCACATCCACTACATCACCTCACAACACAAGACAACACAGACAGAAACATAAAACAACACCAAGCACACTTTACCACAGACAAATTTTCACATCACTTCCACCAGCTCCCCCACGCACATCAATCAAGAAACATATACACACAGAGATCGCACGGAAAGCCATACACTCACTACAACACAATACACTCCTACAAAGACACCCACCGGACATACACAAATCAGAAAACACACTCACAAGGGAATACAAGGTGCATCTGACCAGGTTGAGATGCGGTCATCATCCTGCCCTTCTGTCATATCAGAAAAGGTTGAATGACTCAATCGATGACACCTGTCCAGATTGCAATTCAGCACCACACACCATCACACACATCATGCAACACTGCACAGCACACACACAACTCAGACGACAGCACAAAATCAATTCCATCAGAGACCTGTGGAACAATCCGGTCGATGCCGTGTCTTTCCTCAGGAGCTCGAGGTTGCTCGGCCAGACAACCTGAGGAACGTCAACAACAACAGACCCACCAGCATCCAACTCTGTTACAATATTTCAGTTCGATTATTCAGTTTTCAAAATTACGATTTGAAGTTTGTTTTGTGTGCACTACCGTTGGAATTGTCCTCGTCCAGACTGAGAGCTTCGGCAATCAGTGAGAAAGCTCGTTTGCTGTGCTTGCGTTGCTTGGCGACGAGCGGATCTACTATCTGCGAGTTGTTGACGTCCATGACAGGCGGCGGGTAGAAGTAGTCCAGAAGTCCTCTGATCATACCACCAACAATCACCGTCTGTTAAAAGCAGCTAACTGCAAACAACCACGTGAATCGTTGAAAATCAAAACAAATACATTACTACACTTGCTATCATTCCAATAAGACACTTGAATATTTCTACAAATATAAATATATAGATATTAGAGGAAACAATAGCATTAAAGCATCTCACATTTGATAGATAAGTAGTTTAGGTCAAAACATATTTCGTGACAGGAATTAATTGCGAAATTGAGCCTTCCACAAAAGACTTCGGGCAAAGTATATAGAACAAAGCAAATACATTCGAATCACCTGATAAAAAAGCACAAATTTTCGTTTAAACAAGAATTGAAAACGAAAACAAAACACACAATGTACAAGGCGCTATCACAGCGTAGTGTTCATAAAAGTAAACATTTGCGCTTTGAGATAATGCTGCGTTTATATTGTCGCAAATATCTGGGTAAGTCAGTAAGGTATTGCCGATTTTGAAGAAATTTAATGCTATTATAATATAATACAATTTAGTAATGAGATGAGATAAAAATGAATTGATAAAAAATTGAATTATAAACGGAGAATTGCGCTGAATTTCCGCATTAAAAAAATAATAATCATACCAATATACATTTATTCATTCACTTATGATTGAGCGCAATATGAAGTGCCTGCGTTTTTTTCCAACAATTAATGAGGTGAAATGTTATTGACATTAACTGATCTTAAAATTACATGATCTTCCATGCTATTGACGACGAACAATAATTATTTACTCAGCATAAATTTCATACATACTTCTAAACACTCTAACTTGGCCAAACCTGGCTATACCTATGCAACATACTGACAGATATGTTTGAACGTATTGATTACGCAAGGATTGCACATGCAAAACAAAAAAATGCACTGCTGAATTAATTTCTCTACTGGGAACCTGAACGCGGTAAATTGAGCACTGAACTAGTCAATGGTATATGCACGCAAACCAGTTGAACACACAGTTGAACTTATTGTATATTTTCAGCCGGGTTTAACTTGACAATTGTCAGCGAATCAGATTAATGTAGCAAAATTTGAAATTCACCCAAAAGCACACACAAGCACATACACACACACACACACACACACACACACACACACACACACACACACACACACACATGCATACATACACGCGCTGAGGACGTATTAGACCGCAGGTGCGTCACATTATGTCGCATTCATTGGCGCGCCATTCAATTACGAAGCTAAATTGCGCCAAATTGAGTTATACCGACGCCACTTGCACACACACACACACACACACACACACACACACACACACACACACACACACACACACACATACACACACACATACGCACACACACAAACACACACACACACACACACACAAACACACACACACACACACACGCATATATATACACGACACACGACGCATACATCACGCGGCACGTCATAAGAAGTCAGGCCGGAGGTCAAAAACAGTACGTCACATATGTATAGATAAAGACTCAAGCAAATGCATACATACACACACACATACACACACGCACGTACATACACATACACGCACATACACGCATGCAACGCATACATATGAATTTTCGTTACGAAATATGGGCGGAAATATTGAAGGGTGTACGGATTATGACAGTGTTCACAAACCTGTCTCCCAACAAATATTCTATTTATCAGAGAAGTTTGATTGTATTCTCAAAAAAGTAGTCATGCCTGAGCTAACAGTTCTCACAGACTTACATAGACTACCTGATAGTGTTTTTCATCTGATATTGATACCGGATCTACTACCGTTGCGGCCAAATAAACCCTTTTGGCCAACGCTCGGCGACCGCAATACGATGCGACGTTGACCAAAATGATAAATGTCGTGAGTGCATCTGACAGTGGCGTATCTAGTGACTGAAATTTGAGCGAGTGACCATCTTGGCCAATCTTTCCTCAATTGTATGTAGTTCAGTGGCTTTCAAACTTTTGAACGATTAAACGTAACATTCGAAGACGTATTGGCCTTATCGTGTATTTGCATTTATATATTTCGCACGTTCTTTATGGTTTTCTAACCTAACCAAATCTAACGACTTGTTTAAGTTGTAGTGTTGTCCAATAGGCACACAACAAGCGTACACACACAGTTATCGTTCATCGCCATATTTGGAAGTGTTCATCGTGTTACCCAGTGTTCAGTGTATGTATTGTGTATGCATTGTGTATGTGTGTATGTCACAACTGTGAGCCTTGTTACAGTCAGTCTGATGCTAGCTTCGCTTGGGTGTGCTTCAATAAAACCACTCGGGTGTTCTGTGTGTTTATCGCCAATCAGAGGCGACACAAGAATATTACATAAGTGTTCAAAAGTTTGAAAGCCACTGAACTACATACAGCTGGGGAAATATTGGCCAAGATGGTCACTCGCTTAACTTTCAGTCACTAGATACGCCACTGTCAGATTCACTCACGACATGTACCATTTTGGCCAACGTGGATATTCATCGCATCGTATTGCGATTGCCGAGCGTTGGCCAAAATGGTTCGTTGGCCGAAACGGTAGTAACCTCATTGCCACCAGCCTCTTCGCGCTTCTTCTCGTGTGCACGTGTTTCTTTTTCTTCACTCGCTATTGTTTTCTCATTGTGTCGGATGTTGCTAGTGTTGGTGTCATATGCACATTGAGTGTGACCACAGCAGCGCGTGCCATCAGGAAATATGGATCGTCACTGACATCCGCGCCTGCTTGGACATTTCAGTCTGTGAGTGTCAGGTTGTCCACGTCGCTCTCCAGATCATCGCTGACCCAGTAGAGGTAGAGCACCCAGTAGATGGCGTTCAGTATAGCGAACAGCAGTGGGAAGGCGAGGCGCGAGTACAAGTCGACCACGGAGTACTGGTCGTGAGGCTCTCGCTCGCTGATGCGTGCCAGCTTGGCCAGAACAAAATCGTAGCTGTACTTGTCGCTGTTGCGGCCGAAAAACATTCCCGACCACGGAGCCGATGTGTTCGCAGCGCCACCTGCGCGGGGAAGCGGCGCATTAACGGTGGCGAACTCGGAGAATCCTGTTTCTATCACGCACTGGTGCGACTCGGTCTCTGCGGCCACAGTTCGCACGGCCGCTCCGCAAGAAGTCGAGGAAGGCGTGTGTCTTCGACGCCGGCTGGTCTCTCTGGACGATGACTGTCGGCGTGACATAGGACATCCGCTCGCTGCAGAAGCGTCCGCTCCCTCCTCGGAGATGGATCTCTCTCCCAGAACCTCCCTCAATCTCTGTCAACACACAAGAACGAGCCCACAAGTCAGTATGAACGATAAAGACGCAATGATTTCCCTTTCAAATCAAAACCAACCGTATTTGTATATCATTAGCTATATCGAAAATGTATACTTATTATATTTAATTGTATATCATCAAACTTCACCGGTCAAGTTATTATAAAATGTAATTTCCAACATGAAATTCCACATTTATACGTTTTAAATTACTGTAAAAATTGTATTCCAATCATATGAGAGGAAACAATATATGCCTGTCCATTATCCTGGATATCTGGATTTATGTTTTGTTTGCATCTCCTCTTCACAATCGCCCAGTCTTCTTTCGTCGATTTGCACAACAGTTGATGCGCTGATATCCCGGTGCTCTTATGTGTTTAGCTGAGCAAAATAAGGGCTTATATATGAACCAGCGGTTTTATACCTTTGTCTTTGACGAAATGTAGAAACATCGTTCTGATACAAGCCACTATCTACCATAAAACTATTACCCCATGCTTCCTATTTATTAACTTGCTTCGCGTAGCTCAATTCATCATATCGGCCGATAGATATCGTATTAGCCGATGTACAAATGGACGAAAGAGGATTACAAGATCAGATTTGATTAAAAAACTCTGGCTCAGACCAATTCGCTTGTACGAGCAAAATTTACTATCAGAAACCAAATGTAAATTTGAAATACGCCGATATTTTGAGGATTGTGTTTGAAGCCAAATAAATATCAAGGTAAATAAATACACTGATAATATCTAATTTGTGTTGTAGATGCTTAGTATTAGCATTTATATAAATATTAACAACAATTTAAAGTCATATTCAATTAATCTATAGTATGTATAATAACGCACATTTTTCGGCTAAGCTTGCGTAGTGTAACTTTATCATTAACTGATGATAACAATTGAGTGAAACTGATTATATACTTTATATATATAGTCTATATATATATATATATATATATATATATACATATATATACTATATATAGTATAACTAACTGAAACATTGCGTAATTGATGACACTATTACTAAATAACAATTTCATTCATATCACCACTGAAGTATATGCTTTGAAATATGGTTAGTGAGTGAACAGTAATTAGTTCCATTTTCACGAAATAGAAGAGACAAATATTTATATACTGACGCTCAGCACGATTGATTTAGCTAGAATAAATCATAGATCACTGTGATTTCACAGAATTGCACGCGACCTCACAGGCTAGATTTCTGCAAACATCATTAATCATTCCCTTGCAACGCTGATACACACTGACATTATTGGTGCACAAACCAGCGGTATATGACAAATATTAGCCATGTAATTCATCATGTTCCACTGATAATCTCAAAATAAGGCCACTGTGAACTACAATATTTTAACCAGCTTGTACTTCCAATAATCTCAGGAACTCCTTCTATGTAATTGGCATATTTCTCGCTAAACAACTAAATAAGTCTGAGTCATATGAAAGTCAACTTTTATTGCAGCAAGAATGGATGAGCGGGCAGGAGTGGATATAAGTCATAATTAGGGTGACCTTTTGGTGCGCTAAAATCAAGAAAAGTTGCGCTTAAAAGTTGCATTAAAATTTTGCAGAAATTTCACTAAAACCCATAAAAGGGTAGTGAAAATCACTTAATTATGAGAAACATAGTTTTTGTGAGGAAAATTTGTACTTTTTACATTCGATAGCTATTACCGCAATACGTTTTGAGCACTCGCGGCAGTGCTAGGATTGCATGCTTCATGTGCTTCAACTGTCATCTCACTGGCGATTTGGAAGCGCTAAAAATCGCAAATAGATGCGCTAATAAGTTGAGCTCAATGGTTCGCTAAAAATCGTAAATTTTAAATAATAGGATAATAAAATTTAAACACTTAAATCACTCCTTAGCATTACACTTTGGGAGTTTCACCTTTTTGTTTCTACTTAATTATACATTTTGAATTTTCGCGATTGCGTTAAGATTGTGTTTCACATGCTTGTCTAGTCTGTCGAGTCTGTCGCACTGATGCCTGGTAGTGACATTTAAATACACAATATAATTTGAAATTCTCACTTGATTTTAATTTTCTTTAATGTTTCAAGGTCTGAATGGATTTTGCAGATAAAACATCATCTGATTATACGGTAATTATATTCAAGTACTATTGATCTAACTAGTTGCTCTAAGGTTGCTCGAAAAGAATAAAAATTAAAGTTTTATTTTATTGAACAAATACACCTGCCTATATCAGAGTGCTATGCCTATATTGTATTGTCTATGTTTATATTATGTTTATATATATGTCCGCATGTGGTGCTATGCACTCTCAGGATGTCTAGCACCACACACGAACACAATGTTCACACGCCTTCCAGATACATGATTATCGAGTTTATGTTGACAATACATGAACATATACTGCATTGTACACCTTTACAACTGAATATTTTTCTTGATAGTGTGAAACAATTGTTCTAAAAGTTCAAAATTGTCCTAAATCTATACATTTGCTCTTAAAAATGAAAAAGTTGCAAAAGTTGCGCTAAAAACAAAAAGTAGCAAAAAGTTGCATTTATATCTTATTTAATACTTACCTCAGATCAATAAAATATTGATTTTTGGGCTCCTTATGATGAACAGATTCTATGATGAAAAGGTTGCACTTGCAACAAAAGGCCACGCTAGTCATAACACAATAGCGCCTGTGTATCGCCTTCTAACTAAAATATCCTCTTGAAATTTTGGTTAATTATTTTTTATCTTAATTAGGAAAACGCATGGTACAAAGTCAATCGGATATTGTATTTTTACAAAATATTATTAACAGAGGTCGGAAAAATATGTGATCACATAAAACATATTTTTCACCTAAAAATCTGTTTTTACGGAAAAAACCTAAAGCGAAATTTCTAGAAATTTGTCACCTAAAATGGGAGATTTATTATCCCATACGAAAATTCAAGGCAAATATTGCCTCTGTCGGATTAATTGATTCTATTTTATGATTAGCACACTGATCTAAGTGTTGTGGCGATATGCGCGTGTGTCGGGAGAATACACGTTCGGTATCAAAATATTCACTGTATCAAACAATTGGTGTGTCTGTGTGTGTGTGCGTGTGTTTCCGGCGGTTCAATAGTGCATTTGATGTACGCGCGTTTGATACCCGTTTGGTGTTGAAAGATTTGCAGGTGCAGTGTCACTTGCACGAGGTAGTGAAGGTTTGCAATTCGGTCACGAAAACGATATGCGCATGTGCCGGGAAGACCATACGGGAGATTTTGTGAGATCACACGGGAGATATTACCAGAGATATATGACCTAATCTCTCCCGTAAAGAAAGTTCTCATCAGGGCTCCCTGGGGAGACATGTATCCAGAAATACATCTGCCATCAGAACCTTTCATCACAAGTTGGGGGACGAGGATAGACAATGCGATATTTTACGCGCCGTATCTGAATTGTTTGAAATAAGTTTTGAATGATCAAGATGAAGCTGTATCAATACAGAAAACACAGCATATCATTCAGGATGCACAGCTTCAAGTATATCTGGCCTTCATAGTTGGGAACTTGTCGTATATTCTTCTTCACTTGAAGACGCTAGAGACCGCAGGGTTGTCTCTGGTTGAGGTACTAATTCAATTTGATTAATTCTGAATCAAAATCGGGCAAGTTCCTGGTGATAAAGGAGATCGACTGCGGCAAAGATTCCGGGAAATTCTTAAAATAAACACGGATTTTGAGCTACGTATTAATAAATTTGCAAGGATAAATTATTGATGAAACTGAAATTCCCAAAGGTATGTCACCAGAAGACCTAGCGAATCTCAAATTCCCCCCAGTTACCAACGTTGATGTTGAAAGAAGCTTCTTAGTGTGCAAAAACATACTGACAGATAAACGGCAAATAGTAACGGAAGAAAATCTGAAAAAAATTATGTTTACTGTTTCTACAATAGTTTATTTTTGCTTCATTAATTAATAAATATTGATTACATTGCACTCACTCTCATATTTTTATATGCTTTTTATTGTATAAAATATATTTATTATCTATATATTTACGTATGTATATTATATGTCGTATTGTCTTTTTAGTTTGTTTCAATTCCATGTTCTGAAATTGAATAAAAAAAGTTAAATCACATATTTGAACTTTTTCATCACATATTTTGTAAAAATCAATCACATACAAATGACATAAACAGTGAAAAATAACCACACATTTTTCCGACCTCTAATTATTAATATATTTTTACTTATAAGTATTATTATAAACATTCGTGTTTTAACTCACCCGTCTTCTCGACGTATAGTAGCGTTTCATTTCCTCCAGGCGAGCCTTCTTGTCGTACAGTCGTTTGTCTATGAAGTTGATAGCGGCAAACTCAACCATCGAGGCAAATACGAAGGCAAAACACATGATCACCCACCTGCAACACAACCACACACCCATCGACCTGACGTGACAACCACCCAGTGACGATCACCCACACACACACACACACACAAACACACACACACACACACACACACACACACACACACACACACACACACACACACACACACACACACAATATACATGTATTGAACATGTTACGACCAGACATGTTCTGAACTGATTATTCCCTAAATTTCTATACCTTAGAATTATTTAATCAATTTTATTATTTTAGAATGTGAAGGAATTTTGTGCGCCCGACATTCGTTGATGTATTACTGCTTGGTGTCGTCCTGGCCATTCATAAAAGTCTGCCACTGCAGAACAGTGAGGAAGGCAGTTCACAAATTGATACAAATGAACCACGTGCTGACTGGTGGCACGACATGCAAATTGGCACAAATTTACAGCGTTTGAACTGTTTGATAAGTTTTTCTGCCAGTTCAGCGCCTTGCACTCAAACATTCAACACTAGCACTCATCATGAATACCATTCAATGTCAACCTGTGATGTTTTCAAATACGTCCAAATTGCCCTCTACATAGATTGGCTGTATTCAAATGGACTCAAACACACACACACACACACACACACACGCACACATACACACACATACACACACACACACACACACCCACACACACACATACACACGCACATACTCACACACATACACACACACACATACACACACACACATACATACTCGCACACGCACACTCGCACACACACTGGCATACACACATAAACGCACACATACTATCTTATACTCGTGTATAAACACACATACAACCCGGAGTATTCAGCACAGCGCACACACATCCCCCGTGTATACAGTGTACACGAGGAATAGCGTGCGGATGGGGGACAGCGTATATGTATGTGCAATTCAACACTGGTTTCTGCCATAACTCTTTTCTTAACTTGCGATAACGATAAAACGATAATTTTTCCCCAACCTGCTATAAACGATAAACAATTTCTAAATCCAGTAAGCGATAAATGAGGTAAGCGATAAATGATAAAACGATAGCGATAAAAAATGTTGACTTGCGATAACAAAAGCGATAAATGATATTTACCTTTATTCAGTTGAAATATTAAAAAAAACATACAAACTATTTTCCCCGGTGAAAATTAATTGAACTAGACAAAAACTGTCACTGGAACCAGTCTACAGCATACAAGTTCTATTCCACATCAGTCAATCAGACTCAGACTCTCCCTCCCTCTTCTCCCTCTTCAAGACAGCATCCAGGAGCTGCATGTTTCCCTTGGTGAAGACCAGCTTCTCAAGCCTGTCAATGGTCATGCATGCACGCTTGGGCCTGAGGACGTAACCAGCAGTACTGAATATGCGCTTCACGGCAGCAGAGCTTGACAAGGCCGTGTTGTACTTGATGAACAGCGAGATCCACTTCTCCCTGTACATACTAGGGAATTGCCCAGGCTCCATTTCTGCCACCTTGCTCCTGCCCCAGGTGTCCACCTTGATGAGCTCTTCAATGTTGGGCCTATTCTCCTCCATGACAGTGGGGCTCTCCAGAGAAGCAAATGGGTCGTCGCTTGCTTCTTTAGGCCATTCTGTCACCATGTCCTGGCTCTGGCTGGAGAGGAGAGGGTCAGGTGTGGATGTGATGGAAGTGACGATCTCCCTGATGAACCCTCCTTGATGCCTTCCTCAAGGACAGGGGCCACATGCTTTAACACGAAGAGGCCATGTATGGGTTGGGTCTAGTGATGCAAAAAAACGTGTTTTTGTTTGTTTTTTTTTGCAAAAAAAAACACACAAAAAAAAACACAAAAAAACAAAAAAAAAACAAAACAAAAAGCGTTTTTTTTTGCAAAAAAAAAACACATTGTTTTTTTTGTTTTTTTTTATAGAATTAGCCCCAATTGTCATCGGATGTTAGATTTTAGTACATAGAAATGAGTTCAATTGATGTTTTGTACATCTTTACGTGTCTTATTTCAAAGATAATTTGATAATAGTATAAAAACAAGAATATTTATCAATAAATACCACAGGAGAATGTTTGAAAGTGCATCCGGGTCGGGTGGTTTAGATTTTTTTCATTGAGAAAACCCATGTTTTTAAAGATGGTTTTAATTATGTGGATATTTGAAATAATTTGTCAGCATAACAAAACAAATTCTTTGAATAATCATGTTTTTTTTAAAGAAACCGTGTTTTTTATGAGAAAACGCAATGATGTCTTTCAAACTGGTTTCAAATTCGTATTATTAATGTACAGGTCCAGAAAATGTTGGCAGCAGAACAAGACAAGCTAATTGGTTGGTCAAGTGTTTTTTTGACAAACGTATATTTAGACTAACGCAATTTTAATGAAACAATGTTTTCTAAAACAGTATCTACGAGCAAGATAGTCTGATCTGACTCTCTCGTATGTAAGATAGATTTGATTGATGTACGTTCAAATACCTTTTGTATAGCAAGTAGCCTGCTGGTACGTATAAGCGGCTGGTTAAACCACTCAATTTATACTGTTCTTTTAAGCCATGGGTTTTTCAAAATATATTGTTTTGAAAAATTGTTTTCGTAAATGTAGAGATTGCGAAAAAAATTGGCGGCAGATCAAGGATAGTTGAACCAAATTCACTGTTTTTTCATTAGTAACCTGTTTTTAGAACTGGTTTTATGGATGATAGATTCTTTGATGTAGTTATTTGTATTCAAATATCTTTTTGTACATCAAATATATTTCCTCAGTTGTTTTTTTCCTACACGAAAAAATTGTCTGTTTTTTGGTCCGTTTTTCTGGTCCGTTTTTCTGGTCCGTTGCCACTGCGACCCGCTTTTATTTGTAGTCTCATTAGGGACACTAAGTTTTTGTGCGTATTCGAAGTATTTGTGTAAATATTCGCAGTGTTTGTACTCTTATATTTTCAAATAATTGATCTGCTGAATGAAATGATGAAACTTATTATAATCAACGTAGTTAATTTCTGGCAGGAAAAAGTTAATGTTGAAAAAAATAATAAAAAATTATGCCACCTCAAGGTTTTTTTTCAAACAGTTTCAGATTTTAGCATAAAAACGGTTCTCAAAGCCTGCTTTCTTACACAATGATTAACTCAATAATTGAATGCAAAACTGTACTGTACATAGAAGTGCCGCACAGTACCGCGTAAACAATGATATTAAGGCTTTCAGACACATTATAACAATTATATTGTGCATATTTAATGATAATTCAATTTGATAGGGTCACTAATAGCATGAATAACCCATGCGTTGAAAAAAAATTCATTTAACATCCCAAATATATAATTTCCATAATTTTAATTCTCTGCATGACTCTTCAAAAAAGCCAAAAAGAACGTGTTTTTTTTGGTCGCGTTTTTTTTGGTAAAAAAACGTGTTTTTTTATAAAAAAAAACCGTTGGTTTTTTTGAGGTCGCATCTCTAGTTGGGTCAAGGCGACACACACCATCCTAACTCGCGAACTCCAGCGGGACTGGCGCACTGCAACTGTGAATAATAATGTGATTGGCCAGCTACACACGCACACACTTGTTAGCTCTCATATGAGGTTTTTGCAGGATTCACTTGCCAGCCAGTGTTGATCCCTCTAGTCCAGTGGTTCTTAACCTGTGGTAAATCCCCCACTGGGATGGAATGGAAGAGGGTGGAAAGCTAAAGGTCGGACAGAAGGACAAATGTGTGTTTTTATCAATTCAAATTCTATTATTTTTGTTTTAAATGACTTTTTGACATTTACTTTGACGTAACAACTGAATTTTTGAATTTATCAGCGATGTTGTGGAAAATGAAGAGATGGCTCATTAAAAAGTGGGGAATCGGAGGAAGAAGGTTAAGAACCACTGCTTCAGTCTCTACCCTATATATACTATCAGCTTGAACTTGTGTGGATATGTCAGAGAGGCTGTTGTGACTATTGCCGCCGTGTGCATTTTATAATTTTCTTATTCATTTTTTAATTCATTTTTTTAACTTATCGTTTATCGCTCTTCATTTTTTGGGACTAGTGGTAAGCGAATGAGCGATAATTTAGGAAAACTTTGCGTTAAATTATAAACGAAAAAAAAACCTCAGCGATAATTATCGTTTATTGCTCATTTTTATCGCACGCGGCAACCATTGCTCTTGAAGACTTTTTCAAATTTTCCAATGCATTTGCTGAACAATTGGTTAAGGATACTGTGCTGTTATCAAACACTACGAGAACACGAGCCAAAAACAAAAAGATCCCTCATCAGATGTGGAAAACGGCCTGCACATGCTGTGTTGTCATACTAGCAGAACGTATATGTATACGTATACGTATATGTATAGGTAGACATACAACTCGCGTAATATACTTGGTCGTAATTATACCACTATTCACATTCAACCTAATTGATGTATTGTCTCTGCATGTACGTGTGTGTGTGTGTATGTGTGTGTGTGTGTGTGGTTGGTAATGAGGTGAGTTTGAGTGGTTATCATAATTAACATGGGTGATTTACTAGCTGTGTTAGCATCACACGGGCAAACTATATCAGCTGACATACGAGCTGAACAAGCAATACAGCCAATATGCTTGTTCTGGCCTTGTGTGTTAGAACCGGCACTGATATTGACATGTTTGGCGTAGAGTTCTGTGTGGCCGATGTTTGAGATGGTTGCATGGGTGGTGTTTGATCATTGTTTCAACATCTTTGTTGCAGATTGACCGTTGTTGTGCATTGTGGTGCATATGATGTTGCATGATGCATGTGTTGTTGTGCATATGGTGTGAGTGTATGTGAGTCATGTTGATTGTCGTATATTATATTCCATTTGTAATGTTTTTTCATTTTATTCCATTTGCAATGAGTTTTTCATTTTATTCCATTTGCAATATGTGTTTCATTTTTGAGGTTTTTCCTCTTCTCTTTGTATATGTTGCGGATCGAGGCACATAGAGATTGAAATCATGTATTTGTGGTGCACCACTTCAGGGAACCTGCCAGGAGCAAACACACAACGTACTCTGCCCTGGCGACATTGTGTGTGGTATTGGAGGAGGCACTCGTCCTCTACATCTGCAAGCGCTGCGTAACTGTGGGTATGTGCAACTGTGCGTATGTGTGTGTGCAACTGTGTGTATGTGCAACTGTGTGTATGTGCAACTGTGTGTATGTGTGTATGTGTGTGCAACTGTGTGTATGTGTGTGCAACTGTGTGTATGTGCAACTGTGTGTATGTGCGTGCAACTGTGTGTATGTGTGTGCAACTGTGTGTATGTGTGTGCAACTGTGTGTATGTGTGTGTGTGCAACTGTGCGTATGTGTGTGTGCAACTGTGTGTATGTGTGTATGTGTGTGTGCAACTGTGTGTATGTGCAACTGTGTGTATGTGCAACTGTGTGTATGTGTGTATGTGTGTGCAACTGTGTGTATGTGTGTGCAACTGTGTGTATGTGCAACTGTGTGTATGTGCGTGCAACTGTGTGTATGTGTGTGCAACTGTGTGTATGTGTGTGCAACTGTGTGTATGTGTGTGTGTGCAACTGTGTGTGTGTGTGTGCAACTGTGTGTATGTGTGTGCAACTGTGTGTATGTGTGTGCAATTGTGTGTACGTGCAAGTGTCATGTTGCAATACACAGTCGGTCCAGAGAACTCGCACTGTGTTATTGTGTAGCTCCGTGACGAGCCAATTGCCACATTGGTACACCGAGTGAGGATGGTGTGATGCTGAGTGAGATTATCTACGGCGCCTTATCATGTCAACTACATACGCATCTTATGCATACGCGCCAAATACATCTACTTGCTCATCTACTTGATCCACGCCTCACTCTGTCAGCAGCCGTCTGTGCCTCGCTATGAGGGTGGCGCACCATAGGCTGCTGGCAAGAGTAACCGGCATCACACCATCGAGGACCGACTCCGTCCGGTGCCGTACCCATCGCTCTACTGATACCGCTGGACATAAAACATCAGAAGCAACCGTCTGCGCAACAAGAAGTCAACACAATCAAGATTGGCTCGACTCCTTGCTGGCTGCAGTCCCTGCTACCACTTCTCGTTTCGCCAACGGACTGCGCAGCACGAGGACGACATATGTGAAATCTACTTCGTGCTGCCGTGCAGTATGGTGCCCCGGTGTATCATACCGGCGATATTTCACCGACTCACCGACTCATCAATACCGCTCCGCTTCTGGTGGGGAGCTCGTGCGTGGTGCGCCACGTGCAACCACGTCACACATCACTTCGTAGAACCCGCCAGAAGCCATGGCTGATAAAACCAAGCGGTCATGCTACATCCAGGCGACCATTGAGAAGCACACACGCACATTACAGTAAGATGTGTGCGTCATTGCAGCCTGATACTCTGTATGTGCAGTCGTGTATGTATGTCGCAATAAACAGTCGGTCCAGAACACTCGCCCTGTGTGCCTGTGTCGATCCGTGGCGACCCAAATGCCACATTTTAGTGTTCACGATGTTGCATTCCGATGTGTTAGTTAATCTTGATTTTCACTAAGAATTTCACCTTTCATATCAAATTTTCATCAAATTATAATTATTAGATTTTAGAGTCCTGCTTTTCATAACTTTGTCGTTATTTAATGTGAAATGTTATTGGATGTATACATATATATGTATATATATATATTAACAAAAGTTGAATGCCAGAATAAATACATCGAATTTTTTGTTCAAATATGTGTGTAATTTTTGCCGTTTTCGTGTTTGTGTTCGTTTGATATATTTTATTCGTCTATTATTGTTTATGTTTTAGTTCCAGTTGAATAACGCCTTTGTTCTTGTGGATATTTCCAAATGTTCGCTTGTTGTTTGCCTGTCAGCACGCAAGTGGACCAGTTGAGACGGAACAATTGCGCACACTCCTATGTGACCGACACATTTCCAAAATATTAACGACCAGGCAAAATTTGATGACGTGTTATTTGCGCTGGTCCAGCTCACAGCAAATACGTTGAATGTCGGCTGTTTTGTAGATGCATGCGCATTTGCTGCAGCCGTATCTTGCTATGAAGAGTTAGTCGGGCAAGACATTTGGATATTACCGCAGTATAATTGTAGAATAATTAATATGCGTCACTCCTTCCCCACATTTGTGAATGATTCATCGCAAGTTGCAAGGTGGTCACAATAATGAAGAATGTTGGTGCGACCAGGGACTTGCTGACGTCACTCCAACACAAATCTCGTCAGTGATAAAATTTGTATAGACATAATATTAACGTAAGCAATGTTAACAATATAGCAACGTTCCTGATAGCTTCCCAAGTTCGTAGATCAAGAGCGTCGCACGGTGTTATTATTTTATTAATTAATAAATAAAATGTTATAACCCTAGTGAACTACCATATGAGCTCTGGGTGTGACTTGATAGACGTGGCAGCGTGGCAACGGTATTCAGAGGGTCTGCAATAACTCGCTATGCCGACCAAATCGCTCCAAGCTAGGTACACGTGGCATTGCTAGGTACACATGGCATTGCTAGGTACACATGGTGACGTTGATTTTCTGGGAAGATAGGATTATACATATATGTACGATTATACATATATGTACTCGTACTTAATATGTACATTTTGGGAACTTGTTCATCACAAATTGCACAAATGGCGTCTCATTTGTCACGATCGGAGGATGAAGGAATGAGGATGAAGGATGAAGGAATTCAACGTGAAGTCTAATTTTCCCAGACAAACATGTCTGATGGGAAGAGCATGTTTAACGTCGTATGTGAGAAAAACGTGTCTGCTGATCACAAGTCGCAGCTCGATCAACACAACAAATCGGTTGCTCAATCAAAAAACATTAAATGCATCATAAATGCAGAATGGAATTATTGAATTATTGCGCCTCGAAGCAAAAGTTCCTGATTGCAGCATTGCATTATCGGAAGAGTCAAATCAAGACAGAACTTTTCCACATATTTTGAAGATTTCGCCTCTCTAATGGTGGCTCCTTAATGGAACTCTGAATATATTGCAAATATTTTACGAAAAAGTCAAAAGTTCACATAATATATAAGATTTGACTGGCATAATTTGACATTTTTGTCATATGAACAAGCATAAAACGGCAAAAATGTACACAACTCATCGACACCGTAGCACTTCAAACAATCACTCGTGACATTTTCAACGTATTCTTTCCTTCTACTTTCATATCAGTCCCCTTCAATTGGTGCATCTACGTGATTAATATGCTGATATTGTCATTATTTATATTATCGCTATCACTATTATTTTTTATAATTGTATTATTAATAACAATAATAATTAATATTATTATTGCATGCTATTTAAAATCAAACTAATATAATAATTATACAGTATAATTAATAGATGATTATTGTTAATATTATTGGTATTATTATCATTATTGCTATCATCATTAGTTAATTACGAGGCGAAGTTTCTATTTTACCCCAATAATGATAATTAACCCCCATTGCTCCACTACTACCACGGAGAGATGTTAATGATGCTGTTCTCGCCAGCTCCTCATTCGCTCAATTTCGGTCTCTCATTTACCTCATTCTCTCTCATGCTCTTGTGCTGCTGCCGTGGTGATAAAGTAGCGAGGTGCTTCATATAAATTGATATTAATGGCAATAGTGGTGCCAGTAATCCACACCTCGTATTACGCGCCACATCATAGCAGACAAGTCGTTACGAGCGGTAACTTTTTGATGAAAATTAACGTTTTTGTTGAAAGGAACTATGAGAAAATCCTCTAGCTTTGTCATTTGTTTCGCGGTATGAACATCATAAAGCACAAGAGAGATTGTGTATCTGTGGTGTGCTTGTGTATTGTTTACTGTGTGTATTTCACTGTGTGTATATATGTGTGTAACTTGCATCTGTGCCTCGTGTAGTTCACGCTGTTTATAGATGTGTGTGTATGTGTGTGTGTGTGTGTGTGTTCGTGTATGTGTCTCTTAGGCTAACAGTGACATGTTCGTGTCCCGCGGCGGCGAGCACGTAACCAGCTCGTCGCTGATTGGTTGTTACTGTGAGTGTCAGACCTGTTGGTGTGTGTGTGTGTGTGTGTGTTCACTCTTGTTTGAGAGATTGTCCTGTGCGGATGTGCTTTCGTGTTGCTCCTGCTATTTGCGTTTTCGTGGTGTTCAGTGTTGTGATCGTGGTTAAGGATTTCGCGGCTAGGTGCTATTTTGTGCCTGGTCCGAACCTTCGTGTGTGTGTGTGTGTGTGTGTGTGTGTGTGTGTGTGTGTGTGTGTGTGTGTGTGTGTGTGTGTGTGTGTGTTCAAACACCGGCCGGCGTCTCTGTGCGTGGGCCGTGTGTTTGTATGCGCGTCTGCCCGCCCGACCCTTCCTGTGTGTGAGAGTGCGTGTGTGTGAGCGTTCGTGTGCGTGTGTGTGTGTGTGTGTGAGTGTACGTGTGTTTGTATGCGCGTCTGCCTGTGATTCGTCTCGATCGGCGATTTTATCGCACTCGTAATGAGTGTGGTAAATATACCAACCGGACTCCAGCCCTCCCGTGCTGCCTCCCCTCCTGCCGGCACCAGCTGTGGCGTGTGCAAAACGGCCGTCTCTGTCTCTGCACTGTGCTGCTCAAAATGCAGCAAATATGTGCATGTGAAATGTTCACGTCTTCCAAGATACGTCGTGTTGAATTTCTTCACGACAAGATGCGCTTTCACTTGTGAGAGCTGCATTCTGGCTCGCGACCCGAACACAGCCGAGATGCGCGCATGGCTTGACAGTGTTTTTCACTCGTCACCCTCCGCCAAAGCCGATGAATGCCCACTTGACAAGCCCGCTGACAGTCAGTCACTGCAAGATCTGACTAAGACTGTCAATGAAATCAAGCAGCAGCTTCAACTGGTCTGCAAGCAAAAACTCTCGTCTCCGCTTCTTCCTATGCCGCCATCTCTCATGCCAACTCCTCCATCTCTCCTGCCAACTCCCACATCTCTCCTGCCAACTCCGACATCGTGTGCGGTGCAGCAACCGCGCACATATTCGCAAGCAGTATCCCGCGAGATCATTGTGAAGTCTTCCGATGAAGTCGCGGTGGATTCCAAGCGCGTGTCAGAGGCACTTCAATCTGTACCAGTGCTGGCTATGACGACCACCAAGCGTGGTGCTGTCAAGGTGAAGTTGCCAGACAGCAAGACTGTTGGTCACGCCTTGAAGGCAATCAAACATGTGGCCCATCTGAAAACGTCGTGCCCTGGAAAAGTTCTGCCCAAGTTGACAATCACTTCTGTCAGTTCTGATATTGCCAACGACAACATAACTGAATTCGTCAGCAGGAAAAACAGCCTGGTCAAAGCTGCAGTCAACCGCGCATCTGACTTTCGTGTGCTGTTTTCCAAGAAGTCGTCGGAGCACACCAAAACAGTTGTTGTGGCTGTCTCTCCTTCAATCCGTGACATCATCATGAAGTCCGGATTCGTCTACTTGGGTGACAGCAGATGCCTTGTATACGATCGCTTCTGGGTCACGCGTTGCATCAAATGTCAGCGACATGGCCACAAGTCTGACAAGTGTAGAGCCCAGGAGGCCACTTGTGGGTGGTGTGCTGGAAAGCACACTACCAAGTCGTGCCCGGCGAAGAATGCCCGCAAGTGTATCAACTGTGCACGTGCGGGTCGTGCGAACGTCGGCCACACGTCATTCGACCCGTCGTGTCCTTGCTTCACATCATCGAGGACTCATCTGATCAGCCGCACTCAGACCGTCGAGGATTCCAACTCGGAAAACTAGATGTGACCTCCGGCCTGACTGACTGTGCTCAGCAGTCGACTTCGGAAAGAGATGCTGGATCTTCAGTTCTGCTTCCTTCAATCAGCACTTCATCCGCTGATAAGTGTCTTTCTTCTCTCTCTGATTCATTTTCTATTATTTTGACATTATGGATTGTTATCGGATGATGGTTTATTATTTATTGTTATTTATATATTATTTTCTTTCCAACTCTCTTTCTAGACTTTTTTCTCTTCGAACTCTCTTTCTCTCTGAATCTTTTGGGCGCTTCCGGTACATGGGGCCACCTTAGGGTGGTAATAGTGCTTGCACTCTTCCCATGCTACTGGATTTGCCTGTAATTAATAATAATAATAATAATATTTCTCGTTCTAAATCTAATAATGCAATTGGTTTATTAAAATGTGCTTTCTTGAATTTCAGGTCTATTAGGTCTAAAATATCACTTTTTGCGTCCATCCTTCCTAAGTATGATATTTTTCTGATTATTGAGTCATGGCTCTCTGTTGCTGAAATATCCTCCTTTGACCGCTCTCTTCCTGCTGGCTACTCAGCTTTTCATAATTGTCGCCCTTTGAATGTATCTAATCCTACTAAATGCTCTGGCGGTGGTGTTTCTTTTGTCTATAATTCTAACATCATTAATGCCTATCTATGTAGTGTAGAAATTCCTATTAAGTCATTTGAATACATCTGCTGTAAAGTAATAGGTAAAACTACTCTGCCTGTATGTATTGTCAACATTTACCGTCTTAATTCTTTCTCTTCCTCAATTTTTCTTGATGAGTTTTCTTCTCTTATAGACACACTTCTTCCAATTTTTTCTTCTAGAATAGTGATTTGTGGTGACTTCAACCTTTGGGTTGATGCGCCTCATCTCAAGTCTTGTTCTTCTATGTTTTTACAATTAATCGATTCATTAGGTCTTTGTAATCATATCTGCTGCCCTACTCATGTTCACGGCCACACACTTGATCTCCTCCTTTCTTTCTCCGATTCTACTATTCTTATTAGAGATCTCACTGTTTTTCCTATTGATTCCTTCATTTCTGATCACTCATTAGTTGAATTTTCTGCCCGCCTCCCTATCACTTACAAATCTCCCAAACTTATTAGTTTCTCGGATTATCGTAACGCTGATTTGGACTCTCTTTATGTCAATATGCATTTGTCTTTTGCTACTGAATGTTTCGTTCATATACCACCTAATTCTCTCTTAGGATACTTTAACTCATCCCTCGATTCTCTCAAATCAACCTTTATTCCTATTAAAGTCTTTCGTTCCACTAATACTCGCTGTCCTTGGTTTAACTCTGATATTAAAAATTCAAAAACCTCCCTTCGTCGGCTTGAGCGCCAATGGCGTCGTCTCAAGACTGACTCTTCCTGGCAATCTTTCTGTTCTGCCCGCCGTCATCATCATCTTCTTTGCGACTCCGCCAAGAAATCTTACTATAATTCTAAAATTTCTTCATGTCTTAACTCTAAGAAACTTTGGAAGCTTTTTGACAGTCTTTTAGGTAATTCTCGTAGTCTTGTTTTCCCAGATTCTGCCTCTAATCGGTTGCCTTCTTTATTTATGAATTTCTTCCAGTCTAAAATCGATAAGATTCGCTGCTTGTTCCCTGCTGCTCTACCATTATCCTCTCCGCCCTTACCCTCCTCTGTTTTTCACTCTTTTACTTCAGTTGCCCTCTCTGATTGTAGGACTATTTTGAGACGTGTTCATATTCATTCTTCATCTCTCGATCCCATTGATCTTTCCAGGATTCCTCACTCCATTGAATTACTTCTCCCTTTCTTAGCTAATTTCATGAATGCTTCTTTCACTCTTGGGGAATTTCTTGCATCTAAAACTGCCAGTATTATCCCTATACTTAAGAAATCTGATTTAGATACTAACACGCTCTCTAACTATCGACCAATCTCTAGAATTCCTTGGCTGTCTAAGGTTCTTGAAATGGCTGCCTACATACAGATATCTGAATATCTTGAATCTAACAATTTGTTTCTCCCTGAGCAGTCTGGCTTCCGTCACTTTCACTCTACAGAAACTTCTCTAATTTTTCTCTATGATTCTATTGTCAAATCTACTCTCTCTGGTAATGATGTTCTACTTATACAACTAGACTTCTCTGCTGCATTTGACACTGTAAATCATCTGCTTCTTATTGATACTCTGTTAGATTTAGGCATTAGCGGCACAGCTCTCTCTTTCTTTCGCTCTTATCTTTCTGATAGACTTCAGTTTGTTTCTACCTCTGCTTATTCTTGTAGTGACGCTTGCCCACTAACTTGTGGTGTACCTCAAGGCTCTGTCTTAGGTCCTCTCCTCTTCAATATGTATCTTACCTCTGTAGGGAAAGTTCTTCGTCGTCATGATGTGTCCTTCCAAATATTCGCTGACGACATTCAAATCCTTCTCTCGTCTGAGTCTATTTCTCACTCTTCAGTCAGTACCATCCTATCTGATATAGAAAGATGGGCGTTCACTCGTCATCTCAAGCTTAATCCTGATAAGACTAAGTATATTCTTTTTCCATCTTCTAATAGTACTACTTCTCTTAGTATACCTCTATCCTGCTCTGTACGTAGTCTTGGTATCATACTCGATAACTCTCTTTCTTTCGATCCACACATATCTGACATTATCAGGTGCTGTAACTATCAACTTAGGCGTATCTATTCCATTCGTAGATATATAACCATCTCTGCTGCCTTTAAGTTAGCTAATTCATTCATCTTTAGTAAAACTCAGTACTGCTGTTCTCTTCTACTATCTCTCAACCACAGCCATCTTAGGTAACTTCAATCTATTATTAATAAGGCATGTCGTATGATATTTAATCTTCCTTAGGGCTCTCATGTTTCTTCTTCTTTACAAAAACTTAGGTTACTTCCCATTAAGGCTCTTGTTTGGTATCGTATTTGTTTAATTATTCATTCAGCTCTTCATCTTCGTAAGCCTGCGTATCTGTTTGACCTCCTCTCATATAAAACCTCATCTCTTTCTCTTAGGTCTTCTAACGATCCTTTTCTACTAGTTGAACCTTTCTTTCCTTCTAGGCATTCTCACTACAATCGTTGTTTCTCTATCTTAGGACCTCGTATCTACAATAGGCTTTCTCCCTCAATACGCTCAATCAAATCTCTATCTCTTTTCAAAAAACATACTAAAAATTTCTTTCTCACTAAGTCTTATTACTGTCTTAATAATATTGTATATATTAGTACTGAATATAAGGTCTGATTGTTTCCTAATTCTGTCTTCTATGTGTATGTGCTTCATGCGTGTGTCTTCTGTTCTTGTGTCTTTATGTTTCTCCATTGTATGCTGTATGTGTGTTGTTGTGTTGAGCTCTGTTATCTGTGTTTGTGTGTCTGTTGTGTTGTGTTCTCTGTCTATTTGTTTGAGTGTATGTCTTTGTGTGTCTGATATGTTGTGTTTTCTGGTTTGTATTTGTGTGTCTATTGTGTTGTGATTTGTCAATCTGAATGTATGTCGTTGTATCCCTGTTGTGTTGTCTTAATGTGTTGTATGTTGGGTTGTCTTCTGTGCTGTATGTCGGCTTTGCTATCTTATTCAATTTGTATGTGTGTGTGTGCGTGTGCATTTTTGTGTTTTTGAGTATGTAAACGTGAGTGTATGTTCGTGATTGTGCGTATATGTACTTGTCTATATGTCGGTTATATGTCTGTTTTTTGTGTGTGTATGGGTGTGTGTATGTAGGTGAGTGTGTGTGTTCGTGATTGTGTATGTGTATGACTCGTGTGCTTGTGTGTGTGTGTGTTGTGTGTGTGTGTGAGTGTGTGTGTGTGTGTGTGAGGGCTTTTGAGACCCTCGGGTGAAAAGCGCGATAAAATGTCTTAATGTAATGTAATGTAATGTGTGTGTGTGTGTGTGTTTTTTGTTTGTTTTATATATTATACATACACTATCATACACTCATACAAAACACGATATAAAACTGACAAACATGCACACACAAAAACATCAGTTCAGCAGCCCGGTGATAGCTGCCGCGTTGCCGCGCACGACCGCCAGACTGACCCGCTGTCTGAGCCAGGCCGTCTCGCGCGGCTCTCCAGAACGCTCTGTTATTCGACGACCGATGATCTTGATGAGGTCGTCGAATGTGGACCCCAACACGCCGGTCGTTTCGACGGCCAGCGGCGCGAAGTCATACCGCTGGCTCAGGTCCAAGTAGCGCCGTCTTTTAGTCTCCTCGGCCGCCCGAGCCGCTGCCCCGGGAGCGACTGCACCCTCCGACAGGTGTGCTCTGCTGAAAGTGTTGGTGCACGTTGCATCCCAAACCAGTGATTTGCCACGCCGGAAGGGAAAGATGGTGATCCCGTCCGGCCGGCGGCCGTCACCTCGGTTCAGACCGCGAGGTTCCAGCACTGCCGCGACTCCTGCCGACGCCAAACTGCGATGAACGATGTCGTTCAGGGCAGTGTGACGCGGCAGTCGGCCGACGTTGTGGCAGCACGACAGACTGTGGTGGCCCCATCGGTCGGTCATTGAGCCGCAGCGGCACCTGTGCGGCTGCTGGATGGCGGCTCCCAGGCGCAGCGCCACGCCGACGCGAACGGCTTCGTCGGGCTGCAGCAGGCTGAGACTGGAGATCGGAAGGGCGGACAACCAGGCGCCGCTGTGAGGTGCGGCCGCAGCCAGAAGGCGAGCTCGGTCGACCTGGTTAGCTCTCTGGAGCAGATTATTCCAGCGGAGCTCTGACGCACTCGTGTCAAGGTGACGCTGAGTGAGGGGCTGATCCTGGCTGAAGGCCGGGCACATTTTACTCACAAACTCCTCTACGGGGGGCGCCGGGAGACCAGGTCTGTCACCGCGTTGGCGGTCAATTATATGACTGACCAGGTCCCCAGCGGCCTCCATTGAGGCGATATGAGCGGGCAGCGCCACGTCAATCAGCCGCCTAGCCCCGATGCCACCCAGACGGACGGGCAGCGCCGCTTGCTCCCATTGGTCGTCGTCCAGGTCGACGTTGCAGCAGCTGCCGATGGCCGATCGGAGGCTATCGTCGATGGTGACAAGCTGAGAGGTCGCCCTGTATACTGGGGCTGCTCTCATCAGGTACATGGCCCGCGGAACCGACGCGTATCTGCTCAGGAAGAACAGCGCCGGGTGCGAGCCGATGTTGGTGGTGCGCCTGATGAGCAGCTCCAGTTGGTGATGGATGTTGTCCAGGGCTGCCGGTATGCCTCCAGACTCGAGGGGTGCGCCCAGAAGTGTCGCCATTGCCGCTGGTGTTGAAGTGGATCCCGGCAGGTGCCTCTGGATTAGCGTGTCGGCCGTGTCGTCATCGGAGGGTCCGAGCCCGATAGCCTCGCACTTGGTGGTGTTCAGTGTGAGGCCGATGTCGTGCAGGGCTGGGACGAGACGCCTGATATCTGATTGCACAACGTCTGAAGGCCCTCCTATTGTAGCGTCGTCGAGGTACCAGACGTTCAGCGGTGACTCGAGCCGCTGAGCCACCGGATCGACCGCGAGGGCGAACAGTGCGGGACCGAGAGGGTCTCCCTGCTGCACGCCGCGGCACGACCAGATACGCCTGGTACCGTGAAACAGAGGTGTTGGCTGGCCGTATGCCTGTGCGACGAGCGGCAATGCGACGGGGAAGCGGCGACTCACCTCATACAGCAGGGTGCGGCGGTTGACGCAATTGAACGCGTTGGCCACGTCTAGTTTCACCAGAACGTGACCGCGCCGCCCCTTGTTCGCCGAAAGGAAGTGGCGCGTTGCGTGCACAGCCGCCTCACATCCCAACCTTGTACATACGCCCAGCTGCACTGGGCGTAGCTCGTGCGCCAGCGCCGACGTCAGTTTACCGGCTACCAGCTTGCTGGCGATACGCCGGAAGATGCTGCCCACTGCTATTGGGCGCAGACCCCCCGATTTTTTCCTAAGGGCGACGAGGCGTGCACTGAAAAATGCGCCCTTAGCGAAGTCGGGAATCAGGCCCTGTGCGCAGCAGTTGATGAGGGCAGTGAGCGCTTTTAGCAGCTGGTTTCCGGCCTCCGCTGTCTGTGGGGCGAGCAGCTGGCGCAGGTGCATGGGCCGGAGACCGTCCAGTCCGCCCGACGAGCTCTTCGGCAACGCGTGCACGGCGGCTTTGACGTCATTCGCATCGAACGATGGCCCTTGTGGCAACTGGTCCTGTGGCCACTGTGGTTCGTCCTCGGTTGACGGCGGTTGTTTGGCCTCCAGCGCCTGTGTGACCTCATCGCTGAGGCCGGCGACAGCGTCGTCCGATGTGAGGATGCGCAGAGCCCCGCGAATATCGCCGTCAGCCCACTTGGCCCTCACGCTGCGAGACACAACGGCGTCCTCGTTCTGCGGACGCGGGCGCGTGTGATGACGTGCACCGGCCTGTGGTGTTGTGATCCCGGTGCTCAGAGGGCCTGTCGCAGCGTAGGACAGCAGTCGCCACCAAGCAGTGGGTGTGCGCTGCTGCAGAGCCGTCGTGATACGCTCGGTGAGGTCGGCTGCAACACGGTGACGCAGGGCGCGGGGCACATGCTGCCGCACGTGGCGCTGCTGCCGCAGAGAAGCCAGAGCCGTGGCGATATCGTCCGGTGTGTTGTCGTTGGTGTCGATTCCCTCCGGTGAGTGAATGTCGCCGCACTCCGCCTGCAGCCGTAGACAGCCGCGACAGTGCCACGCCGGCAATACATCGGCTTGCGAGCGAGTCACTCCCACGCACGTGAGGTGGTAGGTTTGCTCGCAAGCCGCGCACGATATCGTGCGTTTGTTGGCACTGGGCGTGTTGCAGTGGGCGCACAGCTGCTGTGGAGACGTGGAGTCGGGTGTTTGCTGGTCCACTCCGACGGCGAGGCAGCGGGCCAGGCGGCATCCAGCGCAGCTTCTGTCCGTCGGTGTTAGTGAACAATTACCGCCGCGATTGCAAGACATGTTTCGGTCCTTATTTCTCGATAAAAAGATTTTGCACGCCGGGCAGATTGGCGTGCTGGTGCCAGCTCTCGCGGCAGCATCACATACGGCACAGGTCTCATTCAGCGTTGCCATATCTACATTTGAAGTTCGTTCACTTGTAGTTTTACTATTTAATTATCGCAGGCGCTACTCGTTGCATTTCGCGTGAATTACACTATAATTTTTCTCGGTGATTTTTCCTCAAAATTGATCGCTAACGTAGTGCTAAAAATGAAACCAATACCAACATTATATAACGGAACAAAATATCTACCCTACGCACACCATACAAACTACACACACTCTACCACTCCTCACACCTATCTACACTCCTATGCAACTTCCTGACACCATAACACCATAAAAACCCAGTAAATTCCACGACACTACCAAAACACATCCGCACGTCACGACAGTCTAAACAAAACTGTGTGTGTGTGTGTGTGTGTGTGTGTGTGTGTGTGTGTATGTGTGTGTGTGTGTGTGTGTGTGTGTGTGTGCTCGTACTGTATGTATGTGTAATCGTGGAGGAGTTGTGTTTTAGCTCCGATGATGTAGCAATGTAATTCAGACTCCCGTGGGGTAGTGATGTCCCGCGCGCCTGTATGTAAATATACATCAGTATTTGCTTTGCTACACTATCATTTGCTGGGAAACCCTGTTTTCGATTGCTCGTGCAATAAGTATGAAACATCACACACGGGGCTAGTCTCAGATAACTGGAGGCCATAGACAATATAAATGAATTGGCGGCCCCAGATTTAATGAAAAATTAAGAAATGAATACAACAGGTTAAGTTTGGAATATATGAACCAGATTATGCAGAATCCTGGCTTGAAAACCACGTTTCATGAGAACCGAGCGATGCTGCAACACTGAACGTTTATCACAAGCACGGAACTTCGAGCCAAATTCAAGCTGTAGCAACACAAAATGTTATGCACGAACATTTTGGTGAAGTGAAGTTGGAGCATGGTTTTATTTCGAGATTGCACCAGATTCTGCCATTTAAATGTTGTTGGAAGCAAGCCGAATATTGACTTGTAACAAGTGATCTTCCAACAAGTGCTCTTCTAACAAGTGGAATAGAAGATCACTCGTTAGAATCTTCTAACGAGTGATCTTCTAATAAGTGATCTTCTCACAAGTGATATTCTAACAAGTGATCTAATAACAAGTGATCTTCTAACAAGTGATCTTCTAACAAGTTATCGTCTAACAAGTGATATTCTAACAAGTGATCTTCTAACAAGTGATCTTCTAACAAGTGATCTTCTAACAAGTGATCTTCTAACAAGTGATCTTCTAACAAGTGATCTTCTAACAAGTGAACTTCCAACAAGTGATCTTCTTACAAGTGATCTTATAACAAGTGATCTTCTAACAAGTGATCGTCTAACAATTGATCTTATAAAAAGTGATCTTATAACAAATGATCTTCTAACAAGTGATCTTCTAACAAGTTATCTTCTAACAAGTGATCTTCTAACAAGTGATCTTCTAACAAGTGATCTTCTAACAAGTGATATTCTAACAAGTGATCTTCTAACAAGTGATCTTCTAACAAGTGATCTTCTAACAAGTGATCTTCTAACAAGTGATCTTCTAACAAGTGATCTTCTAACAAGTGATCTTCTAACAAGTGATCTTCTAACAAGTGATCTTCTAACAAGTGATCTTCTAACAATTGATCTTCTAACAATTGATCTTATAAAAAGTGATCTTATAACAAGTGATCTTCTAACAATTGATCTTATATAAAGTGATCTTATAACAAGTGATCTTCTAACAAGTGATCTTCTAACAAGTGATCTTCTAACAAGTGATCTTCTAACAAGTGATCTTCTAATAAGTGATCTTCTAACAAGTGATATTCTAACAAGTGATTTTCTAACAAGTGATCTTCTAAAAAGTGATCTTCTAACAAGTGATCTTCTAACAAGTGATCTTCTAACAAGTGATTTTCTAACAAGTGATCTTCTAACAAGTGAACTTCTAACAAGTGATCGGGTGAAGGGGGGGGGGGGGCTAAGGAAAAAGTTGAGGGGGCTTGGCGAACAACGAAGAACTATACACTCTAACGTTGACTACATATTATTATAATAAGGGACTGGGGCACACTGGTTGAGTCCTCGAACTTGAACCAAAATTACAAGACTTCATTTACAGTGGTAATACATTCTAATGTCCGTGATTATCATTGGGGGGGGGGGGCTCAGGGGGGACTTGCCATATTTTTAGGGGAGCTGGAGCCCCCAAGCGCCCCCTTGGCGCTGCCACTGATAAAGCTGAACTATCACAAATAACTGAGCCTGAAACACACTGACTTCTAACAAATATTAGCCACATTTGCAATACTATATAAACGCGTTCAAAATTGTATTCCCATTCAAGCAGAAATGCAGAATTATTTCAAGTTTTATTATTTAATAGCGAAAATGTTGGTTTAAATTCGCTAAATCAGTCCACTCAATAGCCAATGACAGTTGAACACTCAGCTTTCAAATATGCCCTGATCGATTTTCATTTTTGGCCAAATTGGGTATCACTTTTGTCAAATGGACTTGTAAATGGTATAGACAGCACGTGCTGTGACAAGCAGCACTGCGTCCAGTGGCAGAGCTGTGGTCAAACATGAAGGAAAGCGACAGCCCTTTGATCTTGTTTATACGGGAAAAGTTCTAGCGAAACTCTCAAAGACTGCAGCAGACTACTTGGCGCATCCAGCGGGTAATTACCGGAGTGCATGGGCGCCCCGCTTTCATTTGGATAACAAGCTGCACGTCACGAGCAAACATTGACAGAATCTGTATACGTACACACTCACACACATGCACACTCACATGTACACACACACACACATGTACACACACACACACACAGGCCCACTAGTGCTCAACTTTGGTAAATACAGCCGAGAAAATTGGTCATGGACGAACTTGTTAGCGTGTGGGTGCTAACAGATGGGAAGAGTTGACGCATTGGTCTTCTCGTGTATTTGCAGTGGTTGCAGTGGCGAATTGGGCACATTCAATGTGTTTTCATTGATCGTCACAATATACTAAAATATAACTAATTTCTTAAATGAAACTTTCTGAAATTTTCCCTCAATATAAACTAGGTTAGGTTACGTTAGGCTTGGTTAGGTTAAGTTGGAATAGGTTAGGTTGGGTTGGGTTAGGTTAAGTTGGTCAGGTTAAGTTAGATTCGGTTAGGTTAGGTTAAGTTAGGTCAGGTGAAGTTAGTTTAGGTTAGGTTGGGTTAGATTGGGCTAGGTTAGGTTAGGTAAGACTAGGTTAGGTTAGGCCAAGTTAGGCTATGATAGGTTAGCTTAGGCTCCCTACTTTTACACAATCATGATTTCGTTAACCGGATAATACAAATTTGCTTCGCCGAACAAATTTTATACTTCAAAATGATATACGAAAGTGATATACTCGTACATACACTATCAAACTAGCATATCTTCAATAAGGCTCTGATATAGAACATATATATCATGCAATTAGTAGATGTAGATGCGCGACTGTCATATATATTTACGGTATGTACCATCTTGGCAAATGTCAGCATGCATCGCATCATATCGCCATCGCTGAACGTTGGCTGATATGTTCGTGGCTGATATGTTCGTGGCTGATATGTTCGTGGCTGATATGTTCGTGGCTGACATGCTCGTGGCTGATATGGTACTAGAGCCAGTAGGATTTACCCCTTATCAACAGCTATTTATCTCATGGTGTATTCTATCCTGAGAAGCTGCAGTCATCTTTCCGATACTCAAAAAGCCTTTACTCGATCCCTCACTATGTGGTAGTTACCGTCCTCTTTCTCTAGTCAACTTTCGCTCTAAACTCATGGAGTCTATTTATTCTCAACTTGAACCATTCATCAACAAATCTCTTGACCCCTTCCAATCGGATTTCAAGTCTGCTCACTCTACTGAATCTGTCCTAGCCTCTGTTACTACTACTGTTTTTTCTTATTTCTCATTCGGACAATCTGCTTTGCTTTTCCTCCTAGATCTGTCGACAGCCTTTGACTAAGTGGACCATTCAATTTTAATCAAAGATCGCTTCTTTCTTGGTGTGTCCTCTTCAACGCTCTCTTTTCTACATTTATATCTTATTGATCGTTTCTACTCGGTCATTTCAACTCCACTAGTTCTAAGCAAATTTCTCTACTTTCTGGTGTTCCACAAGGCTCTATTATATCCCCGCTTCTGTTCAATCTGTACATGTCTTCTCTATGTCCTATTCTCCGTCGCTATTCTCTCCAGTACCACGTCTACGCAGACGATATACAAATAATTATTCCTCATAATAATTGTTTCTACTGTTGCTCGCACTTGTCATCATATTCTACGTTCGCTATATCCTATCCGCCCTTTTCTCGACCGTCCCTCAGCTATTAAACTGATTCATTGTTTCATCTTTTCATGAATCAACTACTGCAATTCTTTATATTTTCATGCACCTCGCTCCTTTCTGAAAATTTCACATGTTATTAATAAATCTTGTCGTTCTGAACTTTCTCCTTCCCAATGTCGTCATACCTCACCCTATCTCTACAAGCTTCGATGGCTCCCAATCATCCCTCGCATCCACTTGAAAAATTTCTGTCTTGTTTATAAGCTTTTACATTACACCCGGCAGCCTACTTACCTCTCGCAGCTTCTTACACAATCTAATAACTTTGTTTTCCGTCATCCACTTCCTTTATCCTGTCCACGTGCCCTCAAGGAATCAACCTGGTCTAGTAAATCCTTCCCTTTCTATGCTCCACATTTGTACAACTCTCTTCCCTCCCATGTTATCGCCTCCACATCCTCCTCTTCGTTTTCCTCTTCTCTGCGCAATCATCTCTGATCCATTTTTTGATCATGACATTCCATCTCCTTACGCTTCGCTCTGAGCCGCATACTGTACCCGTCTAGCTTCATGGGCGTAGATCCTGGGGTAATGTGGGTATATATACCTCCGACAAATCAGCTGGGGGTATGAATATGCAATTATATCCCTCGATAATTCTTCTGATTTCAGCTCATTGGGTATATTATCATCAAAATGAGCATAGCAAAAACTATCAATACGCGACAAATGTGTATGTAATTATATGCAATATATTTTTCATTGAAGTGTGTGGGTTGTAATTGACTAGGCATATAATGGTTGAGGGTCTCATGCAATTAACCAACTGAGTCACCTTAAACACCAATGCATGATTGCTACCATCCCCCCGAGCCTCGACACACATCTACGCCCATGTCTAGCTTGATATATTTAATGGCGGTGTTTTTTTCAGATTTTTCAGTTTTCTTAATATTGTCATGTTTAAATTATGCATTGTGTGTTTGTATGTGTGTGTGCATGAGTGTGCTTTGTGTTGTCCGAATCTTTGTTCTCCCTTAGCGGCGTGTTTCACCTATTCGTTTTTATTATTTGCTCCAAGATTTTTCGCGCATGTGTTATAATGTGCGCTATACAAAAAAATTTCAATGGATGTATGTATGTTGTGATATTCGCTTCCATTCCAAACCACTCACCAGTCAAGCGCAGTGGCGTAACTAACACGCGGCCAGCCAGATCTACTGCCAAAACCGAGCGTTGTCATGGTGAGAACAGTAGTGACACCTGTCGGCACAAATACATACAACGTTTTTAAATCTTACCGATAAATGTCAGTAAAGGTCTCTGAATTCAAGCGATGCAGGCAATACAATACATAAACAAACAAACAAACAAACATGTATTTGATATAGCGCCAAGTAGAGCAGAGGCGCGTAAAAGAGATAAACTGGTGCGAACAATATAAAGGAGTATTAGCTCATAGATGGAAAATAAATGAGCCAGCAAAAATAACACACGTGATAAAAAAGAGAAAAACGAGTATAAAACAGCTAAAGAAATATCTTACACAGTAACAAACACCACATCACACATCACATCATAGATTAACACTGGTAACCAAGAAAAACGAATGTAGAGAGAACAAGATTTAGTGCTGTCGGAATGGAGGAGTTAGAGGTGTGGGCAAAGATAGCAAAATTTTTTGCAGAGCAGAAGAGAATGAGGAGTATGATTTTTGCTTCAGGACATGAGGAGGAAGTTGATTGTAAAGACGGGGAGCAGAAAAATAGAAAGACTTGGCTGACCAGTTTGACTCATGAAGAGCAGGAGGAGAAACAAGAGGTACAGGACGACGACTGGAAGGTCGCTCGCTACACTGTAGGAGGGTAAGTAAGTAGGAAGGGGGAGAAGGCGAGTGAAGAAGTTTATATACAAGACAGCAGAGCTTATGATGGATCCTCGAAGGGACTGGCAGCCAGCCTAGTTGCCGAATATGTACAGAGGTTGGTGTCCTAGGTGGAAGACGCAAAACGAATCGACAGGAAAGGTTAATGATTGACTGAAGGGATCGAAGAGATTTTTGAGGTAGGTGAAAAAATAGAGAATTGCAATAGTCGAGACGGGAGAAGATATAGGAATTAACAAGAAGCAGTGCAGAGGATTCGTCGATGTGTCGGCGTATTGGGTAGAGTTGGCGCAAGATGAATCGACAGGATCGGGTAAGGTTTGAAAGATGTTTGGAGAAATCAAGTGAAGGATCAAAGACAATGCCCAAACTACGAATATGAGAGGAGAGGGACAAATGAAGACAGTTCGGAGATATCCTAGGAGGGTGAAATAAAATATACTCTGTCTTATCGGGATTCAAGAGGAGATCTCTGGAGGTCGCCCAGGCAGCAATGTTGGATAGAAGTTGGTCAATGAGATAACTGTTAGAGGACGAAAAAGGGAAATAAATTTGGATATCATCCGCATAAATGTGGAAAGATATAGGATAGGTGCGGAGGATCGGACAAAGAGAAGAAACATAAAGATTAAACAAAAGAGGACCGAGAAGAGAGCCTTGGGGAACACCCGAAATAATAGGAGAAGAAGATGAATATTCAGAGTTACAGCGTACCGAAAATGACCGATCAGCAAGATAGGATGACAATAGAGACAGCGCGGAGGAAGAAAGACCGGCATGCCGTAGATCCTGGCGGAGGATGGAGTGGTTCACAAGGTCAAAAGCGGAAGAAAAGTCAAGCGAAATGAAAAGTACAGAATTACCCACGGAAAAAGAAGCAAGTATATCATTGAGCAGAGAGAGGAGCAGAGTTTCAGTTGAGTGCCCGGAAACGAAACCAGATTGACATGGATCTAGGGCCGAATATATGCAAGGACGGAGCTGAGGAAGAATGGCAGCCTCAAGAAGCTTGGAAGGAAGAGGAAGCAAAGAAATAGGTCTGAAATTGCTGGGGATGGAGGATTCAAGGTCCCAAATTGCTGGGGATGGAGGATGTGTTGGAGTGTGCGCAAGACATCAAAGGTGGTCGCTACAATTAAAACACTATCTATTCAATAACAATACAATTGTCGGAATCCATGTAGTTGTGACGTCACGGGCCGGTAATTATTGTCCCCTGAGCACTGCACATCTACAAAACTGCACTGCACAGCTACAAACCTTGACGTTACAAACCAAACCTAAACTAACCTAAACCTACAAACCAAACCTACAAAGCAACCTTATTGGCGATATATAGTCCTAGTATTAGTATACGAGCCGTAGTATTCGTCCCTGCGGCCAGGGGATAATAATACTGTCGCCGTACCCGCTGCGTGTCGTAAGAGGCGACTACAAGCGGACCCTCTGCTTCTTCCCTTCGATATACTACTGTCAGGACCGGGGGGGGGGGGGCGATAATTCAACAGAGTTGGTGCCCCCCCCCCCCCTGTAACGGCAGCTTTCTTCTGTCCTATCCTTCTCCCCGAACTAAAAAAAAGAAGACGATATATAGCACTGGCTCCCTACCTGTGAGCTTTGCAGGCTAACACTTTCGGGGTCATCAAATGTTTCTGGTTTTCTCCTCAACGTTGGAGTGTGAGCAAGGGTATTCAGCATTCCTGACTTCATTGAGATTGTTTTTCAGGTGATTTGTGTTCTACTTGTAGAATTGTGTAAACAAAATAATATCTGATAAAACTGAGTGGAACCAGGCAGTACGCGGTTACTGTATGGGACCTCCAAGTGGCACGGGATCTCATGAAGGTTGGGAACCAGTGATGTAGAGGCAAACTGTTTGACCTAGACTGTCCAGAGCAGATATAACGCGCCATCACCGGCTCATTGAACAGTCTTCAATTCACCCGTCAATTCGCTACTGACAGCCAATAACGAGCCTAGAGAGCCAAACGGGTAAATTCAAGCGGAGCTGGGAGTAGAGCAACAATTCGATACTCGGCGATGCACTGGCCTGATGTACTGGCCTGATGACAGCGGCTTCCAATGCTCCATTCACACACCCCCGACACTCACATATCATCGGAAACAGTCACATGTGAGCACCCGCATATATACAGGAGCACTTAACAGAGGGAGAGAGAGAGCAAGAGAAAGGACGACGATATCAATAACTGCTGTAGCTGTCAGACAAATGAACAATATGGCACTTGTCCGAGTGTTGGGCTTATTTGTGCTCAGAGAAATGTTGGCCAAGGTCGCAGCTCAGTTGATGACAGATTGGATACGTGAATAACGCTCATGCATCCAGTGAGATGTGAGTCAATTACCACTCGGCCTTTCTTTCATCACTATATTGAAATCGATGAACATGATGAATAGGAAGTGGTGCAAACACTATAAATTACACGACTGTATACCATATTAGTAGGATTATTGTGCCGATATGATTAAACGTGATTCATATCTACGTATAAAGTGGGTATATATAGAAATATGTCACGATCATGGAATTAATTCATACTCAAATCAAAAATAAAACATTTAGCAAATTGCTGGAGCAGAATGAATTACTGTCAGCTGAAGTAATGTGCTTATCAAAGCCGACACGTAATACGTTAAATTATGCTGTTCTACGCTAATATTGTCTGATGTGTTTATTTCTGCGATAAGCATGCATCGATGAACTCAGATATAAAGCGAACTATATACACGCGCATCTCGGCTAGCTGCAAGTATTGATGGCTGAAATTAGCGGAAACCAATTGTACACGGCAATGCAGCCATGTGAAGCGATTGATCGATGAATTTGAAAGCGAACTGTCTGTCTGTCTGTCGTGACTTGCTGTCGTCAAGTGGATTTTCTAAGGTGCGCCACATTCAGCTGTTAGCAGCCAGTGTTGTGTTGCCATACATAACAACATACATAACAACGCACCACGACAAAAACACCATTGAACTGTCGATATTGTAATAGGCATTGATCATTCACTACCAGTGGCGACCAATCGAAACCAATTTCGGTTTCGTGCACTTAAATTGCCTCCGTTTCACAGCAATGCCGTGTAATACAAGACAGCGTACTGAAATTAAAACACTATTATGGGAGACGCGCGTTTGTATGCTCAATGAATCACACCAACATCGTCTGCTATCTGTTGTATTCCCCTGTCAATTTGGAAAACTCATAATTGGTAAAATTTAATCATAATTCCAATTGATTAGAAAACACATTGGGCATACATATGTAGAATTACATGAAAAAATTTATTAATCGCTTATTTTAAAAATTATAGATAAATTTTTGTTATTTTTATCTAATAATATATAGCATACATAGTTTAACGTTTGTATAATGTTAACGAACACATTGTATAAAGTGTTTAGTATGAATCGTGCTGTTGCTATAATGTCTTGTTTTAGTCCAGTGGTTATTTACCTGTGAGGAATTTCCCACTGGTGGGGAATGGAAGAGTTGTCAAGTGGGAAGCTAAAGATCGGACAGAACAGGACAAATGTAAGATTTATCAATTAAAATTCGTTTATTTTTGCTTCTAACGACCTCTTGACATCTACTTTGATGTAACGACCGTAACGATGTAATGAGATGGCTCATTAAGAAGTGGGAAATCAGAGAAAAAAGGTTAAGAACCAGTGATTTAGCATGTAGTAATTTTGTATATCACTCACATTTACGATACATTTGTGAATAGATCGTGTAACATACCGTGGGTATAGCAACCGTGGATACCGCACAGGCATATGCGGTGATATATACACTCATGTCACGTGTATGTGCGTGTGTGTGTGTACACACCTAGACTGACGCGGCCCGGAACGTCACGCTTGGTAATCCAGAAGCTCACCCACGAACAACACACAATTAACACACATGGTATGTAGACTTGTAACAAGAAGTAGCCTGTCAGACGCTTCAGATGGAAGTGCACCAATAACAGCGACACGTGGTCTAACAAACACACACACACACAAACACACACTCACACAATGACCATTGTAAGGTATTTAGGCAGGCGCTTGATTGGTGAATGTACTTCATTTTCCTCGAAGACATCCCCAATATAAGTTACAATACAAATACTATGGTTGAGCTGAAAACATATAAAAACTTTGAAAAACTTAAACTTCTGAAACTCTGAAACCTCTGAAAACCTCTGAAACTTAGACACCTGTAGAAATAACTCGTTTTACGTCTATATAATAACCGAGTGAATATAGTCTAATAAATTCTCATCAATGAAAAAATCATCACCGCAAAAAAGTCGGGCGGTGCATTTAGAACTTGCAAGATGTTTGTGTATTCACCTTTCCGAATGGTGATTTTGGTGCCCTGGAATGTGGAGATGTTGTTGATGTCGTACTGAGCGAGACTCACTCCGCTGTTAAGAGACACCGGCTTCGTCTGGTCCCAGACGTACATCATATCTCGCACTGTGTACCCATCTGCAGCCGAAATCGATCCAAGCCGTCATATTATTCATTCTTGTCGCTTGAATAAGTTATGTGCTTTATTAATTTTAGTCTCAAAATTTGATATTTGGCTTGATCCAATGTTTAACAGTATTGAATACAGAAATTCTCAAACACTCAACACTAATAAGCTCCTATGTAAACCAGTGTATATCCTATATTGGATTTTGATTGGATTGGATTTGGATTGATGACTGTTCATCTAAATTTTTCCAGATTGATGACTATGAGTTAGTGACCGCTTCGCCGGACAAAGAAAGAATGATGGGTAAAGGATCTGCCATTTATGTGAGCAAAAAATAGAATTACATGATCAGTGACAAGTATTCAAGTGGCACAGAGATTGCCTTTCAGGCAGTTACTATCGAGCTGTTTAACCCAAATCAAAGAAATGTAGTTTTATCTCTGTCTACAGGTCTCCCTCTTATCAGTCTTCCTTTTTTATGAATTTTTTAGACACATCCCATTTTGGCACATTGTTTAATGATAACCTAGTGGTTATTGGCGGTGATTTTAACATTGGTATTTTGGATAATTCGCAAACAGATTTTGTTGATCTCATGGCTTCTCAAGGAGTCTACCCAACAACCAATAAGCCGAATCGTATAACACAAACATTCTCCACTCTGATCGACAACATATTCATCAACAACGCGTCTCTAGTCTCTTCCAGTGGCATAATAACACATGATACCAGTGATCACCTGCCAACTTATTGCATTGTGGCGTACAATACTGTTTCACCCACAACATTGCATCAAAATAGGAAATTATTCAATTTTAAATATGCTCAAAAATTAACACAGCAAGTCACAGTTGAGATGGACAAGTTCTATGAGATATCAGAAGCCAAAGAATGTACGAACTTCTTCCTACAAACAAGTGTAACTCAAATCGACAAATTATCAAATACTAAAAAGAACCTGAGGAAACAGCCTCAACAGCCGTGGATTAACAAAAAACCTTTAGCAGACATCAATCTAATTAGCAAATTACATCTCCAATACGTCAAGAAACGTAAAAAGGAGGACTTTAAAATATTTAAAAAATTTCGAATACATTAATAAGCCAAATCCAATTGGCAAAACAGAATACTCTCGAAACCTTTGACCTGAAGACCTTAAGCAACTAAAACGTCATCAATGCAATAAACGAATGATGTAGAACACATTCTAACCATAACCAACGTGAAAAAACGAAAATGGATTTTACCGTCCTGTTTTATTCACAATGATGTTTTACATGAAAACCCAACAGACATTGTTGAAGAATTCAACATGTATTTTACTAACGTTAATCTTAATATAGCAAGAAATATGCCGCTTACCAACGTACACTATAAGATGTTTCTCGATCATTTAAAGTCGTGTGAAAGTAACAAATTCGTGTTCAAACTGTTCCAAATCTTGTCGTACACTCCATAATAACTCAAATGAAGAGTGGCAAGAGCGCACATGACGGTCTCACAGGTGAAATTCTAAAACTTATCGCCTCGTCATTCCTCGTCATTGCCGTTGTCATTTTTAAATGTAGCACTTCATCGCAATTTTTAATGTTTGCTGACGACACTGCTGTCTTTATCTCAGCGTCTACACAGAATGAATTGACGAGTAAAACCAACAATATTTTAAGTAACATATCAGAGTGGTTCAAAGCAAATAGACTACGTTTAAACACTTCTAAGACGAAATATCAAATATATAATTTCACCAAAAAAGAGCTGAGTGATTTAAACTTGTTAATTGACAATGCTCGAATTGATCACTCGCCAGTGGTGAAATATCTGGGGGTGATGTTAGATAATTACCTCAAATTCCGTACTAATATCAAGTATACAACTTCAATAATTAACAGGTACATTGGAATTATTTCGAAAGCTCGTAAATTTTTAACCTCTGAACACGTGCTTTTATTAACACGCGGTTGGGGTCTTTCCGTTATGAACCGCGGTGCTACTCACCTATCCTGTCATACCCTCGACCTTGTGATCTTTGCGCACTCCTCCAGACTGTTTCTCCTCGATACATTCACTTGCCCCCTGATTCAATCATCTGATCATAGCCTCATCACATTTTGGCTTTCTCTTCCTTAACCTTCTAAGTCTTCTTCCGTATCACTGATGCTTCGTGATTACAAAAAATGTGATCCTTTATTCTTTTGTCTTTTGGTTACCTCTATTATGAATCCCTCAAACTATTTGTTCCTCCCACCACTCCTCCTCCCCAAGTTTATATCCGACTCTCTCTCCCTCATCAATGATCAGGTCTTCCATTTGAGCTTACATCACTTCCGCTCTAGATCTCCTCCTCCTCCCTGGTGGTCGTCCGATCTATCCCGCTTGCCTTCAGAATGCAGAGCCCGTGATCGTTCTTGGCCGCGCTTTCGCTTTTCTTTATCATGGTTCTCTTTCTGTAGTGCCCGCAAATCATTTTTCTCCGTGGTTGCTTTGTCAAAATCTAATTTCTATCGTTCACAATTACGCCAACTCCAATCATCTCGCTCACGATGACCCACTCTGAAAACTATTTCTGGTCGTTCTTTTAAGTCATCTTGCTCAATATCTGCCAGTTAATTCGTCTCATTTTTCTCTTGTAAAATTGCATCCTTGCAATCCAAATTACCCACAAGCACCTTTCCTCTTCAATTTCCTCCTTTGCCTTAGCACTGTGTCCTCTTTTTCCTCGATTGCTCCGTCTATCACAGCACGTTTTCTTACCAAACTTCAGAGGTCTAAATGTCCCACTGACCCCATACAATTTTCTGCTCTCTCTGATGCTATTATACTCCTTACTCCACTTTTCACATATATGGTTAACCCTTCTTTCCTTCACGGTTCATTCTTAGCTTCTTAGTGACATGTTTATGCCACTATACCGCCGATTCTCAAAATCCCACTCTTCCATGCAGCTATCGTCCAATTTCTATTCTATCTCTGTCATCCAAGCTTCTAGAATCTGCCATCCTTGTTCAATTACGGCCTGTTCTCGATCCTTGCCAATCTGGTGTTGTATCTCAGCACTCTACCGAAACACTTTTTCTCTGCCTCGCCAATGATCTATTCTCTAATTATTCATTTGGAAATTCCGTGCTTCTGATCTCCTTAGATTTTTCTGCTGCCTTCGATCTAGTCGACCACGAAATCTTATGCTGCGATCTTGCTTATCTACGCCTCACATATACTGCACTTTCTCTCCTCACCTCTTATCTAAGCGATCGTTATTACGCTGTTCGCAGTAATGCGGCTTTCTCGTGCGACTTCCCTCTCACCTCTGGGGTTCCGCAAGGCTCACTTCTTGGTCCTTTACTTTTCAACTTATACGCATCATCCCTTTGTCCTATTCTCCGCAGCTATCCAGTTTCGTTTCACGTATACGCTGACGACATCCAAATATTTTACTCTTTCTCCTCATTCTTCAGATTTGGTCTCTATGCTGCTCACCCATATTTCTTCTTGGGCTGCTTCTCGTAAGCTTGTTCTCAACCCTGACAAAACAGAATATCTAGTCTTTCACCCTCCTCGATTTTCTCCTCACTCTATCAACCTTCCGCTAGCCAATCAAATACGAAATTTGGGTGTCTTGTTCGATCCTAACCTTTCTTTCTCGATTCATTTTTCTCAGCTTACCCGCTCGTGCCGCTTTTTACTACGACAATTTTACCCTATTCGTTCGTCGATTGATGTCTCATCCGCTAGCCTTCTGGTGAACTCCTATATATTTTCTAAGATCGACTATTGCAACTCACTCCTCTTCCATCTTCCCTTGAAATCTATCCGCCAACTCTAAGCAGTAATCAACCTTGCTTGTCGGTTTGTACGGAGGCTTCCTCCGCGAACCCCCACCTCGGGCCATATCCGGCAGCTCGGTTGGTTACCCGCTCTTTCTCGTATCCGCTATAAGGTATGTTGTCTGGTCTTCAAACTTATCCACTCTCCCTCTTCTCCTTCTTATCTCCGTTCCCTATTGACTCTCAATAATCGTACTTCTTATCGCATTCCTGTGCCATTAGTCTGTCCTCCTGCTCTTAATCAATCTTCTTGGTCATCCAAATCTTTTTATTTCTCTGTTCCTCGTATCTATAACTCGCTTCCATCTAAACCTTCACCAAAAGTCTTCATTCCGATCCTTTTCTGCTGATCTTCATGAATATCTGCTCACTCGTTCTCTTGATGATTGAATGTATGATTTGTCTTTGGTTATATTTGTGTTGTTCGTGCTGATCGTCCTGTGTTCTACCCTCGTTGTTCTTGCTTTATATTTGTCTTTTTAATCACTTTGAATTATCTGTTTTCGTTGCTGCGTCCCGTTCTTGTATCTCTTGCATTCGTCGTTGTCTGGTCAGGCTCCGCCCTGCTAACCGTGTAATTCCAGTACAACCAGATTCATGGTCGAGTGGTCGGTGACTAAACCGGCTCCCCCACTGTTCTGCAGTGAGGAGGGTGGTTAGACATCCGACAGGAAAAAACATAACCTGTTTCAAGGGCGGATGAGCTATCTGATAGCCAACGGCCATCTAGCATGTTCCAGTTTGCAAACGTGTTTTCATTTTTCTATTTGTGCCCACTCCCTGCTCGCTGTGATGTTCCTGTCAGTTGTCTTTTTCGCGCGTGTGTATAAATATGTGCTCGATATTAAATATATATTGTTGTTGTTGTTGTTTATTATACAATGCCTTAATACACCCTTTCTTATCGTATTGCCATTTAAATTGGGCATTGGGGTATCCTACCCATTGCAATCCTTTAATTGTTGCGCAAAAGATAATTATGAGGATTATCGACATGGCTCTATATCGTTCACATACAACCCAATTTTAAAAAAAAGTATAAGGTACAAAAATTTCGTGATCTCGTCAAATCAGTCTGTATGGTTTTAATGCATACTTTTTTAACCAATTCGCTTCCCCCATGAATTTCTCACAATTTTATTTTGAAACTGAATACAAGAAACCTAGGAAAAAAACATCATTTTGAGGAGCTAAGAGTAAATAGCAATTATGAAGAACATTGCATGTTTATCAAGGCACCGAAGTACTGGAATCAGATAGTTGCCAAAAATATTCCATCTCTCGTGAATGTTCCTCTTTCTAAACGTAAACTCAAACAAGTTACGAACAAGCTGATTATGGACAATTACTGATTAGTGAGTCAGTGATCTGGTTGATGGTGACAATGTTGACAATGTTGATGGCAATGATAGCTGATAGCATCAATGCTGATATTGATTGATATTATGAATGATTGATTGTGACCAGAGCCGTAGCAACCGGCCCCGTACCCACGGCCGGGGGGGGGGGGCGAGTGTTGAGGGGCCCCGTTGCTTCACGTATGACATTAAATTTTTTCATATTATTACCTTGCCTTACCTTGCCTTTACCTTTTTGCTCAGATGTTTTCACCTGAGCTTGTATTATGTGATTATGTATAATAAATAAATTCATTATTTGGTGGTTTATATAAAATGGGGGCCCCAAGTGTTGCCTTCGAGGGGGAGGGGCTCATAAGTCCTCGCAACGGCTCTTATTGTGACAATATCACGTGTACTTGGCTCGGTTTATTTCCTCGGCTCATCATCTCCTTATTTTTATTAACTTTTGTTATTAATTTTTATTAATTTGATCTGTACTTTTGTTTTGGTTGACAAAATTTAAAATGATGACTTTTTTTTACTTCGAAATTGTTCCTAACTGCAGGATTTAGAACTATTTTAAAATTAATTCAGTGGTTGAGACAGTATTTTTCCTTACATCCTGAAAATGTCATTTTTGCAACTGCTTTTGTGATTTTCTTCATATTCTCTTTCGAGTGTGAAATATACTTTATTTCTCCTTATGTTAACCAGTGTATATATCTTGTACAGCTATCACACATCTTATATCCTATGTAAACCAGTGTATATATCTTGTACAGATATCACACATCTTATATCAGAAAGTTATATATAGCATAATATGTTGTACACACTCACATGAACCGATTTCCAAGGGACACAACTGGCTGTCGAGGGGAAACTTCTTGAGATGCATGGGGCACGAGCCCTTGATTGTCAGTCTGAAACCAGTCATCATCAACACCGTTCAATAAAAGCGATAACGGTGCCCAAGTTAGGAGTAATATCTTGTACATTTACTTATCTTTATATTTAATTTTTAATATAATTACTTTGAAATATATCAAATTAGCCACGTACGTACTTATGCGTTGCGGAAAATTTCAAGTAAGAAACATTTCAATTTGTTTGTTATCGCTTTGCTTCAGTTCAAAGCTGATGTATTTCGTACTCGCCACGCATTGCCGCCAGACAACACACGGACAATTCGATACACAGAGATTCAGTTACCTCCTGCAATTCGAGCACTGCAGGGACAAAACCCAATGCCCCATCAAACCGCATCCCGTGGCAAATTGAACTGTAACACGATCATCTGTTGTGCTGAGCAACGGCTAATCGCGCCTGATCGATAAATGCTCCTCCAATTTTGCCAAGATTACACGCACACATGCACGAAAAGATGGCTCAACTAAATTCTCTTGTGTTCCGGACTAAACAACAGCTTAATGCTACAATCAAAACAAATTTACTAGTGATCTAGTTGAGTTTTCCTAAATAACAATGTTTTTTCTGATAAAATCGAGCGACGGTGATTTAATCTGGAATTTTTATTTTCCGCTATTTCAATTTTGCCTAGATAAATTGGAGTAGACCTTTGTGTATTGCGTGTGGAGTTAATGTGCTCTGGAAATTACTTTTTGCCGAAATCAATGGGCGATGCGACTGCTGAAATTCTTGATCTGACTGATTCAGTGTTGCTATTGCAAACAGATGCATAGTTCATTACGTCAGTGCCTCAGTGCTATGGTGCCAGTCTTCCTGTGTGCAGCTAAATCTAAATCTCGTTTCATATACTTCATATGTCCTGAGACACTGCTCTCGAAATGAGCCTCAAAATGACAATGAATGCAAAGACAACGTTGCGAAGAAGTAACAGTGCCATGGCTAGAATATTTGGAGCCAAATTCTGGCTTGATTGCTGATTATAAATATGACTCACACACAACATCAGAAGGCTGATCTCAATACTTTATGAAGTAGGTCTGATACCTCATGAAGTAGGTCTCATACCTCATAATCTAAGTCAGATACATCATAGGGGTAACTGATACCTCATGGAGTAGGTCAGTTTGCCGGTCGGTTCGATGCGGATAAACTTGTTGGGAACGGTGATTTTGTGCAAGTATGACTTCTTGCCGTTCACAAAGTACGTGTCCGGTTTCCATATCTGCACATAATTCAGCCATCATATTTATTATTATTATGCTTAGCGAGTTGTCGAAATATTTGCTGTTTGGTGATGAATTACGACTTTAGCCTAGACTCCCGAGTATTCTGATAATAAATGCAGTGAATTGTGTTTTATACTCTCAAAAACATCATTCAGCATTCATCCAAATAACTGATATTAGTATGTTAAATTTACTTTGGTTATTTTCTTGCAGTATATATTGAATATCGACAATTCGTAAGATATAAACGACTGGCAAAAGAAAATAACGGACCATCTACACTGATATGTATCCTTCAGTGCTTGCATTTTGTTTGTGTAGCTTATACTTCCAAGCAAGGATATATTGTCACTTGGTAAAGCTCCTGAGTTGCCGCCTCGAATTGAAACAATCTAACACAGTTAAACAGAGACGAACTAGGACGACATACTGTACGGTAGAAAGTGCGGTGTTATACATCTACTTGACGCAGACATGCTACCTTCTCGAGAAAAAGCCAGTTCATGGAGAGCAGAGGCACCCCAGTGTTATTGAACCGTAATCGACTGTCAACCCACATCTGGCGGAAGTAGCAGTCCAGGCTGAACTCCTGCTCGACATATCACCCGCACAGTCAGGCCAATTTAAAACAGACTGGTTCGGCATGATGCCCCGGAACAAGATGTGAGTATTTGACACCGCAAGCTAATCATATCCAAATGTCCCGGCATTTATAACAGTGCTCGTATTCAACGCGATGACACACAAAAATCAGCTGATTCAAGGGGGAAAATGATTCATTGTTGATGTCAAATGCATGGATCAGAAATACATTTTCAAAAATCTATCCATGGAATTATAGATGACATCAAAGCCATTGGATATATTAGCATATGCGAATTAAATTTGCATCTTCGTGATTGATTGCAGCCACGGTCCACATGAGAGCCGAGAAGTTTCAGCGTGCAACCCGCAACCGTACTGGGCCTTTTATTGCAACCTAACCCGCGGACCTCCCAGCAAAATTAGACAAGAAATTATAAAAAATATCAAGTTTTCAAATGAATTTACCTCATTATTAATTTACATTGCTTATTAAGATTATTGTTATTATTATATTTATTGGTATCTGTGTCGATGCGTCATTGTATCCTGTATTCATTGATGATATACCAACATTTCCTCCTTGGATTGTATAGTATTCAAAGCGATTCTTGTACAATTTATTCACGTAATCAATCCTATATAAAGAAATAATTATTTTTATATTTTGTGTTTCACTTTTGTCCACAACCTTTCTCCAGAAACCTCATCTAACTTTCACTAGGAAAAAGTTGACCGGCCCATGCTATTTGAGAAAAATTGTCATGTGTTTGCACGTTATTTAACTCCTCGCTATTTTATCCCACTCACCTCGTCCTTCTCGGAAACAGGTCCCAGTGAACGAATGACAATGTTCACCTTAACACGCACCGGCTCCCCTGCAACCAAACACCTCTTGTAAGTGCATCCACCAATTGACAGAAAGCCAGCTACATAACACTATTAGCTAAGCATTACAATAGTATTTGTAATGCTTATTTCTGGAATTGTTGAGTGTTCATTTAATCGCTTTCAATTGTTTGTGCGTTCGTATATATTTCAATTGTATGTATGGATTTGCTGCGTGTATGCTGGTTGCCATAGCAACCAGCAATCAACAATGTCACGAGATGAGCGAGTTTAGTTGGTTGGAGAAGAGATGGGAGTTTGGAGGATAGAATAATTAGTGTCGTTGTAATTTAACGTGAATAGTTGCCGTTATTAGATTTTTTATACTAAATTCAACGACAACTGAACAAACGAACTTCAATAGACCGTAAATGCAAGCCCATCTACACAAAGGTGTTATTATTATTATTATTTTTATTATTAATTAAAGGCAAATTGAAGTCAAATATTTACTATTCCTGCCGTCCCCTCTTACTCCTCCGTTTCGACGCCACTAGCCCTCATATTGCCACTTGCTTGTTTGTGCCCTCACTTACATTCACTTATTCGATAATTTTGTTCACTAACTCTATATTTACATATATATATTCATATTCATGTATTTACTCCGAAATTTCCATGTATATTGACTTTCATCGACTGCTCATTGTGACTCTCCCCCGCCGAGCTACTTAACTCCATTTTCTTTTCTTTCGTCCATTTATTTGTTATGTTTCGCGCCTCTGATTACTGTGTGCGCTATAGAAAATGCATTTGTTGTTGTTGTTGTTGTACAGTAAGATGTCACGCACAGTATTGAGCCGCATATTTAACAAAACCAGTTTATATATCTGCTAGTTTTATGACTTCTTGCTGACGACTTCCAGCAATTTCCATCAGCTCTGCTTTACAATCATGCACCTTTTCTCCATCACATCATCATATGATTGTACCTGAGATCATTCATGTGCGCTGTAGCAAATATGCGTTGTTGTTGTTATTTTTGGATTAAAACGCCTCACAGGAATATTTTCAATCGTTCATACTGAAACACCTGCCTTCCTCGATAAGGCCATATTCAGCAAAACTCAATAATGTCTCGAATATTTCCAATACAAATGCATGTACTGCAGCAAAAGCTCGCCCATACATATTACTTGACCTGCATATATGCATAAAACGCACGATATCTAATATAAGAGCGAACGTATTGAACTTGAACAAAAGCTCCGTGGAACAAACATATTATTACACATTTGGCCGAGGTCGTTCAGCTTGACTGCAGCCAAATATTGCGAATTTCTCCACTGATCCACAAGCCGATAATGCAACGAGGCAAACGCTGAATTCAAGTCCACCTAGATGCGCGCTTGCCTATGTTCTCACTGAATTGTGCTCACCGAATAGTTCTCCTCGAATAGTTCTCACCGAATCGTTCTCACCGATTAGTTCTCACTGAAATGTTCTCACTGAATTGTGCTCACCGAATTGTTGTCACCGATTAGGCCAAAGGCCGGTAACTTATTCCAATCTGATATAGCTCTATATGAAAAACTACATTTTTCATTTTTCCCCTATTGTTTGTTTTGTAATAGTTTCTTGTCATGTCTCCTGGTAGATTTTGATATTTTAAACATTCTCTCATGTTGAATTTTGTCTTTTCAACTAAAATCCCACTCAACTCTTTTGTAGAACTCACCTCATTATGACATCTCCTCTTTTTCTTATTTTTTCTAGCGTTGGCAAGTCAATTTTTTTGAGTCTCTGCTCGTAATTCATTGGTTTCAGTTCCGGAATACATTTTGTAAACGAACTTTGTACTCTCTCAATCGCCGTCACGTGCTTTTGAAGACGTGGAATCCATACCGGTGCAACGTATTCTAGCTGAGGTATGATTATCACTGATAATCAACCTTCTCATCATGTATTCATCCAATCATGAAAAGGCCGCTTTAATGTTCGATATTTGACGATTTGTTGTTTGTTTCATGTCCAATGTATGATTTTCCGGTGATAATTAAGTATTTATTCGAGCTCTCAAATCCTTGTCTGTGGCCATTTTTTATAGAAATTTACAATATATCTCATTATTCAGGAGTGTTCTTCTTTTGCCTCTGCCAAACCAAGTGATATGCCATTCTTATCTATTAAATTTCATCTGCCATTTATGCCATGTACATGTATTGAAATAAGTATTCTAGACCTGTTCAAAAAACAATTTTTGTCTATTTTTCATACCGCCCTGGATGGTTTCCCATGTTTTTCGACCTGAAAAAAACGAAAATCATAACCGTTTTTGTTTAAATGTCTCTATACTCTGCCGCGTTGGACTTGAAGTTTTCGCGCCCGATACAGCAGGAAGTACGCAATTTCGCCTTGCACCGCGCAGTTGTTTCATCTATAACTTGTGTTACAATTGCAATTGGAGAATAAATTGAGTATCCAATTGAAACATTTGTTCCTGCAAAAAGAATTAGAGTAGTTTTACTCAAGAAAAAATTGATCATATTAAGCAAAAATTTTTCAATGACAAATCACAATTTCTCCGAAGATTTCGACCCACTTTGGCCCATTTTGGCATTTATTATTTAATATTTATATATGATATATATTATTATAATTCTAGTTAAGACAATTGTGATCTTTCCTAAACAGCAGCATGCCTTTTCCCACATCCATTTCCGGCGTTAGAAACAAATTAAACGTCTTATCGGCCCAGACAATATACACAAAACTTCCCTCACTTCCAACTGAACATCAAACTATGACCAGCTGAACACACACAAGCTCTTCTAACTATCGAACCAGTTGAGCACGAGCCCCGCATATATACAGCACAAGACGATCATATAAACAGCTTGGACACACATGTGGATAACACTGGTACATACTCTCGTACGTATATAAACCTTCATTTTGTGCATTAGCCAGATCAAAACACAGTAGTGCTTATTTTTTCTGGTTTGCAGATCTGTTAAAGTCGATGAACAAAGCTACAAATACTTAAAAAGGTAAATTTAGTGGCTTTAGGTAGGGAACTGCTAGGGAGGCAGTTATATACATCAGAAGCGGCACCTGCAGTCTAGACACGAGCATCACGCCGGCTTTCTACAAGATCTTCAACAAGAACGCTCCTGGTTTGACCTCTTCATACAACATAAGTGGCGGCCTGTTACCTAGCAAAATAGAGTTGTTCCAGTGCTTCCTTCATTCCCGGAAATTATCAGAAAATATAGGAATGTTTTTGCCACATGATATAGTCAGTAAAACAGTGAAAGCTGTCTTTCCATTCTGGAAGATGGACAGGATCAAGACGATGACCAAGTACAACGTTGCACAACATTTTGTAAGACTTCATAAAACACATAAGCCTAACAAGAAGTAAAAGTAGAACACGTGAATGGAAAGGGAAAAAGTGGACAGACTGGAATAATTATTGTGTAGGCTGTTTGAAATTAGAGCTCCAGACGCCATCACGGAAATTCTGAGGAGCAGGTTACTCAAGTGAGAAAGTATAAGTGAGAAAATTGATGAAAATATTAAGTTTTACCAAAACCAGAAAACAGAAAGGAAAACCCGTATGTTTGGCCATGACAAGATTTTTAAATTAGGGTCCATGCAACAAGTTGAGAGGACTCTCAGACTACGTCATATAGAAGAGCAAGCAATGAGTGTCATGAAACTCAACGAGCCTGAACGAAGGGCTTTATTAAACTCAAAATTCACGACATATCTGTGAACGATCAAATCATACATTTAAGCATCATACATCATACACAACAATTAACGCATCAAATTTACAAAATATAAGAGAGCGGATGCTCAACTTGTAATAGCAATGTTCATTGAGCACAACACTTATTTAGTTACATATTAAAAACGAGACTATACGAAAACATACCGAAAACAACCCTTAGCAAATAACAAACACTTCGAGTGGACAATACATCGCCGCATTTCTCTCAGAGGGAAACCAGTCACTAGCAATAGCAAGGATGCCAGATCATAACACTCTCCCCATGTAATAAAAATTAATGCTGGTATTTCCTGTTCAAGACGACACGTCGTCCTGATCGAGTTCTTGGCGGTAAGAACTTCAACGCGGTCTCCGTGTCGGCGACATCAGCGGGTGAGTCTTCAGAAGTACCGAGGTTGACGGCACCTTCACTATCTGGGTCGCAAGTTGTTCTCGAAGAGTCTTCAGCGCCAGCCACGGACTCTGGATTGAGTGTCCGAGGAGAGATGTCAACGTTGGCGTTTTCGGCCGAAGTGGCATTTGATTCATCATATGACTCATCACTGAAAACCGGAAGTGGTGCGAGGTCATCGGTAGACACGGAAGATTCCCGTCCGTCAGAGTGGCGGATTCTAGCGACTTTCGGGCTAGACGATAGTATTTCCACCGGCTCTACAAGAGCGTCAGACTTGCTGGTACGGACGAACTTCCTGAGCAATGTAGGCCCTCCAGCCAACCAGGTGGGCATAGAATATCCGGTTCCAGATCGACGCATAAAGTTGAAGAAGCGATTGTGCGGAGTGGTGTTTGTTGAAGTACATAGCAGCGAGCGCACCGAGTGCAGAGCAATATCCAGCACTTCTTGCCATTGTGTTTCATTAAGCTGTCGCGACCTGAGTGCCAGACGTATGGATCTCCACAGGCAGCCGTTCATTCTCTCACATTGGCCGTTTCCTATAGGATGATACGGCGAGGAGTGCGACATAGTTACACCGTTGTGATACAGGAAATGCTTGAGATCAGAAGACACGAATTGTGCACCTCTATCGCTGTGAATTGTTTCAGGACATCCTACCAAGGTGAAGATACTATTCAAACACGTAATCACCGTTTGAGAAGTCATGTCTGCACAGGCGAACGCAAACGGGAATCTAGAATACTCGTCGACGATAACTAGGAGATAGCGATTACCATTTGTTGATGGTTTGGGTCCGACGAACCCGATGGCCAAACGTTGCATCGGACGGCCAGCATGGATGAGCGTACCAGGAGGAGATTTGTGAAACCTAGGCTTCAGCTCAGCGCACGTTCTGCAATCGCGACAGACTTTCTTGACGTCTTCAGTTGAGAATGGAAGGTTCTTCTCCTTCACGAAATGATTCAACCGGGCGACACCGGGATGCATAGCGCAACGTGAATATCCGATAAGGATGACGTCAGCGTGAGAGAACATGCTCTCGATAGAGCATCAGCAGGTGCGTTAAATTCTCCAGGACGGTATTCTATATCATAACAGTAACTGGAAAGTTCAAGCCTCCAACGCATCAATTTATCATTTTTCACCTTGGGGAGGCATTTGATGTTGAAAATGAAAGATACGGCTTGTTGGTCGGTGACGATAGTGAATTTTCGTCCCGTAAGCAGGTGTTGCCATTTCCTGATGGATTCGATTACCGCTGCTTCCTCACGTTCGATCGTTGACTGAGAACGTTCCGAGCGATTTAATGTCCTAGAAAAGAAGGCAACTGGTCTTCTTTCTTGAGAGAGGGTTGCAGCCAGAGCCGAGCCAGAGGCGTCAGTCTCGATTCTGAAAGGAGAGTCATCCTTGATGGCGCACAGTGAGGCCGAACAGATGTCATCCTTCAGTTTTGCAAAAGCCCGCCGGGCTTCAATCGTCAAAGGAAATGATGACGTATTCAGAAGAGGGCTGATTTGCGATGAAAAAATTTGGAATCCAGACAGAGTAGTACGAGAAAAGCCCCAGACAGCGTTTCAGGGACTTTTTACACTGAGGAATTGGCAGACTCTTGAGAGGTTCAAGTCTTTCCGGGTCTGGTCTTACAGTTCCATTCTCGATTTGATGACCCAGGTATTTGAGACATCGGACGTTGAATTCGCACTTATCTTGGTTGAGCTGGAGGCCCATTCCTTTGGCAACCTTCGTGAATGCCTCCACACGCTGATTCAACTCTTTTTCATTATCAGCACCGATCACAATGTCGTCGATATACAGATGAGCACCCTTTATGATGTTTCTACGTATTAGGTCGGTCAAAACGCGCTGAAAAACCGCCACAGAGTTTGTCAATCCAAACGGAAGTCTTGTGAACTCAAATAGTTCTCCAAGAGCCTCGAATGCTGTATACTTCCTGTCACCTTCACGAATAGGGCATTGGTAGTACACCGATTTCATATCCATTTTGGAAAACACCTTATATTGTGAGACTATGAATGATGTTGGAAATTTTCGGAAGTGGAAAGGCGTCCAGTTCGGTGAATTTATTGATTGTGGATGAATAGTCAATCACCATTCGCTTTTTGTGTCGTTCATTATGAGTGACCACGATCTGGGCTCTCCACGGTGAGTTCGACTTTTTGATGATGCCATCCTTCAGCAGCTTTCGAACTTCGTTCTTGATGAATTCTCGATCAGAAGAAGAGTAGTAGCGGCTTCTTGTGCAGATGGGTCGGCAGTCTTCAGTAAAATTGGAGAACAGGGCAGGTGGATCGATATTCATTTGTGCCACTCCACATACTTGCAAAGTCGGATTATTTCCTCCGAATTTGAGCTCGACCGTGCGATGGAGTCTCATGAAAGTTTGGCCGAGTATCATCGGTACACACAGATCAGGCATAATTGTCAGGCGAACGTTGCGATACACGTTTCCTTCGACCGATATGTCCACTAGACAGTACCCTCCAGTACGGTTCATCAGTTGAGACGACGCCATATACACGGTCTCGCTTGATTTGAGAATTCTCAGATGCATCTTTTTTGCGATCTCTGGTCGAATGAAGTTATCCGTGCTGCCACTGTCTACCACAGCCTTGAATTGTCTGCGATCAATTTCCACAGAAAGCATGGGATATTTAGGAGAATCGAATGGCCGCGTAGCAGCGATACTCAGTGCAGCGTTTGTTCTCACGGGGTTACTTCTCGAGGAAGATGATTTACACACTACGGCAAAATGCCCTTTTTTACCGAAGTTCCTGCACAGTGAATCTTTGGCAGGGCACCTCCATCGCGGATGAGGTGGTTTCCCGCAGAACTGGCAAGTTGTTGACGTTTTGCGCATAGCAGAACATTCTGCATCTGAGTCCGGAGACGCCGCTTCTATAGGAGTGACCTCCGCAACTGCTGCATACGCAGGACGATAAGCAGCGGCGTTCATCTGAGCCATTTCTAGGCTGCGTGCTGTTGCCACTGCCGACTCCAATGTCAGATCAGATTTTTCTAGCAGTCGCTGACGGATCTCGTCCGACGCCAGGCCAGATATAAATGCGTCACGAAACGCCTGGTTCGAATGTTCAAGTGCATTCACGGCGCCGAACTGACAATCCTTTGCAAGACCTTTCAAAGATTGCAGAAACGAATCAATTTTTTCTCCTGTAGATTGTTTTTTGGTGGCCAGCAGATGCCTTGCAAACACCGTGTTTTTGGGTTTGACGTAAGTCGATTTCAACACGCTGATTGCTTCCTCATATGTTACACAATCGGAGATGAGAGAGTACACATTCGGTGAAATATAATTGATGAGAATGCTGAGTTTGTTCAGAGGAGGGTCTGGATGCATCGCAGAGAGAGATGAGATACAGTTGTTCAACGTTATATGCCAATGCGTCCACTGCTCCGCGGTGGTCTCGTCATTGCCCTCGAAACGCAAAGGTTTCAAAAGATTTTCCATGATGGAACCAGCGTTGATTATTTTGAGTTTAATAAATTGTCATGAAACTCAACGAGCCTGAACGAAAGGCTTTATTAAACTCAAAATTCACGACATATCTGTGAACGATCAAATCATACATTTAAGTATCATACATCATACACAACAATTAACGCATCAAATTGACAAAATATAAGAGAGCGGATGCTCAACTTGTAACAGCAATGTTCATTGAGCACAACACGTATTTAGTTACATATTATAAACGAGACTATAAGAAAACATACCGAAAACAACCCTTAGCAAATAACAAACACTTCGAGTGGAAAATACATCGCCGCATTTCTCTCAGAGGGAAACCAGTCACTAGCAATAGCAAGGATGCCAGATCATAACAATGAGTATAAGCAGCTCAATGTGAAAATGTTCTTAGTTCTTCAGTTGCCGCATAAAAAAATCACTGCTGTTGCCGACTCGTGGATTTCAAGATAATGTGACTCTCACACACCTCAAAAGAGTCATGGAACATGCAGATATACAATGTATGTATGTATGCAATACCGCTGCAATGTATATAATATGTCTGATCGTCTTGGATTGTCAGACAATAAGGTGACGACGATAGTTTCTGCTACTTGAAAAGCTGGAGGAGCCGACCTTGACGCTTTCTTCATTTCACGCTCAAAAACAAGACGGAACATAATGCTGGTGATTTATCATATCAGTCAAGATTGCATGCAATAATTCATCAAGGAAACTGCCAAGTATACTGCCCTTCACTGGGATACCAAGATGCTGAGAGGTGTCAAGGTAGACTGTACGGTTTCATAAGAAAATTGGCAGTGCTTGTCTCAGGATCACCTGCATATCTTGAAGGTAACTTACTGGGGCTGCCTTCAATAGACGTCATGGCATGCGGGGCTCGTGCTCAACTGGTTCGATAGTTATAAGAGCTTGTGTGTGTTCAGCTGGTCATAGTTTGTTGTTCAGTTGGAAGTGAGGGAAGTTTTGTGTATATTGTCTGGGCCAATCAGACGTTTAATTTGTTTCCAACGCCGGAAATGGATGGGAAAAAGCATGCTGCTGTTTAGGCAAGATCACAATTGTCTTAACTAGAATTATAATAATAAGTCATATTTAAATATTAAATAATAAATGTCAAAACGCAGGTATACTCGGAGACATTGTGATTTTTCATTAAGCACATTCTTTTGCTATGATAAGTTTATCATATTTCTATCAGTTTTTTCTTGAGGAAAACTTCTCTAATTCTTTTTGCAGGAACAAATGTTTCAATTTGATACTCCAATTGCAATTGTAACACAAGTTATAGATGAAACAACTGCGCGGTGCAAGGCAAAATTGCGTACTTCCTGCTGTATCGGGCGCGACAACATCAAGTCCAATGCGGCAGGGTATAGAGACATTTAGAAAAAACCGGTTGTGATTTTCGGCTTTTTTCAGATCAGAAGGCATGGGAACCCGTGCAAGGGGGTGTAAAAATAAAAAAAGTTGTTTCTCGAACCGGTCTGATGTATTGCCAAAACAAACACAAACCACATTACAAACATAACTAGACAACAGCTTGACAATGCCTAACCAGATAAATCTCTTAGTTAGACATGAACAATTTGACTAAAAATCACATTTTAATGGAGAGTTGTGTTTTGACTATCATTCTACTCTCATACTCTCATACTTTCACACTATCACACACTCATACATACCTTCACATATGCACTCACACTCACAATCATTCACACTCACACTCATTCACACTCACACTCATTCACACTCAAACTCATTGACACATTCACACTCACTCACACTCATTCACTCACACTCACACACACTCACACATTCACACTCATTCATAAACTCACACTTGTACGCATTTACTCACATGTACAATCTCACGCACACACACACACACACACATATGTAGACACATACATACACACACGTACATACACATACAAACTCATATGTATACACTGACATAGTCACTCACAAAATGACACACACACACACACACAAACACAATCATATAAGAGTATATGAACCACTGAGATGAGTATATGATTTATTTGAGTTTCTGATCAGCCAATAATCGTCTTTCTGTTCTCATTTTCCTGCAAACTCGAATTTCATTTTTCTGAAATATCCCTTAAGTCTTCTTCCAAAGTGGGCTACACTAGAACTGGAGATTAACATTTCGTAAATGGTGGGAAGCGAATTATACAATGTCGGTCCATAATAAACAAGACTGTGTATACATAGAGTTGTTCTGTACGCTGGACATTTCAAATTATCATTTTATGCCCTCAGTGTTCGGTTATATTCAACTAACTAAAAAAATCGACAAAATCTTTTGTTATTGTCTAATGAGCAGCAGAGTACACAGTTTGTACACATATTCAAACTTGAGCACTCTATAATTATTGTATACATGTGCTGTGCCCGCGTGCTTTTTAGGAAACAAATACAGCGCATAAATTTACTTTGAAGTATACCGATTCTTTTAACAAAGGATGAACATGTTGATGCCCATGACGAAGCACAAAAAATGATATGTGGATAAAACAGGGAGCAGTAGATAAACAGTATGGCGTCATGTGTCAGGTGACCACGAACCCTATACAAAACTCTTATTACTCTTGATTATTTCTGGCAAGGACATTCAATTTGATTTTTCCCAGTTGATGTGTTGATCTACTATGATTCCCAGGGACTCCATATAAAGAACTCATTCAATTCTCATACCATTCAGTACTATGGGCTGCAATGGGTAATCTAAGGACCCATTTTGAAACAGTACTAGTTTAGTTTTTGCCATGTTCAGCTTTAGCTTTTTGGTCATAAGCCAACAATTTATCTTCGCAATATCAGTCGTAATATTTGATGAAAGCGATTCAATGTATTTATCAGATACCAACACTGTGGTGTCATCAGCATATAATACAAGTTTAGATTTTTCACTAGCGTTAATTATGTCATAAATATAGATTAAGAACAAAATCCGCCCCAGTACAGATCCTTGTGGAACTCCTTTCACGATGTTCTCCACCGGAAAGTGCAAGTTATTGCAGAAGACACATTGCATTCGTTTTTGAGATAGCTGCAAAATAGGCGATGAGGGGTCCCCCGAATACCAATTTTTTTGCAACGAGATGACATGGTCCAAGGTGTCTAAGGCTTTTGAGAGAGAGAGAGAGAGAGTGTGTGTGTGTGTGTGTGTGTGTCTGTGTGTGTGTGTCTGTGTGTGCGCGTGTGCGGAACGACGGCGGAGCGATTATAGCGGAGAATAAACACAAATAAATTGATGATCAAAACGATAATGACTTAGCATCATATGTATTGTTCTTGATTGTTATTTATTACTTATTTATTAATATTTATTCTTATTTATTGATGGCTGTTATTTACTCAATCACATATTTATTGTTGATTGTTATTATTTATTGAGGAACGTGGGCGGAGTGACATTATGGATTGTTATCGGATGATGGTTTATTATTTATTGTTATTTATTTATTATTTTCTTTCCAACTCTCTTTCTAGACTTTTTTCTCTTCGAACTCTCTTTCTCTCTGAATCTTTTGGGCGCTTCCGGTACATGGGGCCACCTTAGGGTGGTAATAGTGCTTGCACTCTTCTCATGCTACTGGATTTGCCTGTAATTAATAATAATGATAATTAGCGTGTTAGCTGTTAGCTTGTCAGCTTGTTAGCTTGTTAACGTGTTAGCTTGTTAGCGTGTTGTGCTGCAGAATTACTACAACACTGGAAAACATCATCCATTTCTCCCGTCTGATCGTGCTAGAAATGGTGTTTTCTGTTTTATTTGATACGATAGTCTGTACGATATATTATACATGTATTTGTACGTGTAGTCTGTACGATTATACGTGTATATTATACGTGTATTTGTATGTATGTGTGTACGCCTCTATGTGTGTATCCGTGGTCTATGCATGAGTGTATGCGTGTGTGTATGTGTGTGTGAGCGTGTGTGCGTGAGTGTGTGTGTCTGGTCAACGCCACCTAGATACACGGTGTATCTAGGTGGCGATGGTCTGGTGCCTGCAGTTAATCACATTTAGCACGCAACATTTTTGCATCCGAAATGTCAAGTTACTGCAAGTCAACACCTTAATGCACCCCCACACATACATATATATAAGGAGTTCAAATATATATATATATATATATATATATATATATATATATATATATATATATATATATAATAGAATGATAAGAATGAGTGAAACGAGTTAGCCCACAGTTTTCGATGGTGCTGTTTGACATTTCGTTCAGTCCAACACACACGCACACACACGTACACACACACGCACACACATACACAATTATGAGTGTGAATAGCGCTGAAATGTGTTCAATCGCAGCGTTAAACGAAAAATGTGATAAATTCAATGATTGATTTCAAACATGTATATATGTTTGTATGTGTATGTGTGTGTGTGTGACAGAGACTTCAGTATACAATTGCTAATCAAATCCGTCTTGCAAAACTTTGGCTTGCCTCTCATGCGCCCGCTGGCGTTATTGTGTGTGTGTGTGTGTGTGTGTGTGTGTGTGTGTGTGTGTGTGTGTGCGTGTGCATGTGTATGTGTGTATGTTTATGTGTGTGTGTATGCGTGTGTGTGTGTGTATGTGTGTGTATATGTGTGTGTATGTGTGTATATGCGTATGTGTGTGTATGTGTGTGTATGTGTGTATATGCGTGTGTGTATGTGTGTGTATGTGTGTATATGCATGTGTGTATGTGTGTGTATGTGTGTGTATGTGTGTGTATATGCGTGTGTGTATGTGTATGTTAATCTACTCTCTCTGGTAAGGATGTTCTACTTATACAACTAGACTTCTCTGCTGCACTTGACACTGTTAATCATTTGCTTCTTATTGATACTCTGTTAGATTTAGGCATTAGCGGCACAGCTCTCTCTTTCTTTCGCTCTTATCTTTCTGATAGACTTCAATTTTTTTCTACCTCTGCTGATTCTTGTAGTGACGCTTGCCCACTAACTTGTGGTGTACCTCAAGGCTCTGTCTTATGCCCTCTCCTCTTCAATATGTATCTTACCTCTGTAGGGAAAGTTCTTCGTCCTCACGATGTGTCCTTCCAGATATTCGCTGACGACATTCAAATCCTTCTTTCGTCTGATTCTATTTCTCACTCTTCAGTCAGTACCATATTATCTGATATAGAAAGATGGGCGTTCACTCGTCATCTCAAACTTAATCCTGATAAGACTAAGTATATTCTCTTTCCATCTTCTAATAGTACTACTTCTTTTAGTATACCTCTATCCTGCTCTGTACGTAGTCTTGGTATCATTCTCGATAGCTCTCTTTCTTTTGATTCACACAACTCTGACATTATCAGGTGCTGTAACTTTCAACTAAGGCGTATCTATTCCATTCGTAGATATATTACTATCTCTGCTGCCTTTAAGTTAGCCAACTCATTCATCTTTAGCAAAGTTCAGTATTGCTGTTCTCTTCTACTATCTCTCAACCACCGCCATCTTAGGAAACTTCAATCTATTATTAATAAGGCATGCCGTATGATATTTAATCTTCCTTAGGGCTCTCATGTTTCTTCTTCTTTACAAAAACTTAGCTTACTTACCATTAAGGCTCTTGTTTGGTATCGTATTTGTTTAATTATTCATTCAGCTCTTCATCTTCTTAAGCCTGCGTATCTGTTTGACCTCCTCTCTTATAAAACCTCATCTATTTCTCTTAGGTCGTCTAACGATCCTTTTCTAATAGTTGAACCTTCCTTTCCTTCTAGGCATTCTCACTACAATCGTTGTTTCTCTTTCTTAGGACCTCGTATCTACAATAGGCTTTTTCCCTCAATACGCTCAATCAAATCTCTATCTATTTTCAAAAAATATACTAAAAATTCATTTCTCACTAAGTCTTATTACATTCTTAATAATATTGTATATATTAGTACTGAATACAAGGTCTGATTGTTTCCTAATTCTGTCTTCTATGTGTATGTGCTTCATGCGTGTGTTTTCTGTTCTTGTGTCTGTATGTTTCTCCATTGTATGCTGTATGTGTGTTGTTGTGTTGAGCTCTGTTATCTGTGCTTGTGTGTCTGTTGTGTTGTGTTCTCTGTCTATTTGTTTGAGTGTATGTCTTTGTGTGTCTGATATGCTGTGTTTTCTGGTTTATATTTGTGTGTCTATTGTGTTGTGATTTGTCAATCTGAGTGTATGTCGTTGTATGCCTCCTGTGTTGTCTTAATGTGTTATATGTTGTGTTGTCTTCTGTGCTGTATGTCGGCTTTGCTATCTTATTCAATATGTATGTGTGTGTGCGTGTGCATTTTTGTGTTTTTGAGTATGTAAACGTGAGTGTATGCTTGTGGTTCTGCGTATATGTACTTGTCTGTTTTGTGTGTGTGTATGGGTGTGTGTATGTAGATGAGTGTATGTGTATGACTCTTGTGCTTGTGTGTGTGTGTGTTGTGTGTGCGTGTGTGTGTGTGTGTGAGTGTGTGTGTGTGTGTGAGCGCTTTTGAGACCCTCGGGTGAAAAGCGCGATATAAATGTCTTAATGTAATGTAATGTAATGTAATGTGTGTGTGTGTGTGTCCTAAGATAGAGTGTGTATTGCAGCGCCCTAGAGACCCTCTAGGTGTAGGGCGCTATATAAATATCTACCTAATGTAATGTAATGTATGTTTCTCAAGTGTTTGTCACAGACACGCACACACACCGACACAACTATACACACTCGCTCACATCTCAAACACAATCTCTCACACACACACTTTCTCACTGCGCACGATCACACCACAGCATAGTTAGACAAATAAAAACTAAAAATTGAAGTCAATGGAGTATGAGAATGAACTCAGTTCGATATGTATACAAGTGAAGCTTGTTTTTGTAATGCTGGAATGTTCGACATAGTTCATGCAGGAACTTGAAATCATCTTTATAATCGGAGCATTTATTCATATATATTTGAGTATCTGCATTGCACTCACTGTGTAGTTGATTGTAATTATCCGACAGTTAATCAACAAACTTGTAGTTCAGACTCGGCTTGGTGATATGGTATCAGGAACATAGGAGTCAAGTACATGCTTCAATGATAAGAATAATATGTGATGCTGACACTCAATGTATTGAGACATGTCTAGCTCACTTCCAATCATAGCTCTCTGTATTCTCGCGACACCATTTGATTGTCCAGTGTTTATTGAAGTCGTATCGCATATGATCATTTCAATGTTTGGCCAAGCATCATATTCATCAATCACTACCTTCAGTGCATTATATATATCTTGAAGATCCACTTTCGCACCATGCAACACCCAGAAAATTTCTAGCTGTACTTTTAAGACAAAGTACGAGCAAGTACGTACTTGTACGTGAAGTACGTACTTGTACGTGAAGTACGTACTTGTACGTGAAGTACGTACTTGTACGTGAAGTACGTACTTGGTCTTCCTGTTTCAGTAATTGTATTCATCCAAATGAAGACAACAATCATTTTCTTGCTTCTAAAGCAATTCATTTCACCTTTTTCTGCGTTTCTTATGATTCCTCGCCATATTCCTGATTATGTAGGTGCTGGAAGAAGCGCATCTTCTGAAATACTTGCACAAAATTGAGAGTACTTAAAGGTAGGCAACTTCTGGTGGTTCACAAATATTGTCACCTGTTATGTGGCTGATGGTTAATTCTTGTGGCTGGCACTGGTTCTGGCTCATTAGAACCATCCTCTGTTCCACTACTGGCATCATTACTCGGTGAGCCAGATTCACTTTCCATATTGTCATTGACTGGGTGCGTCATATGGTCTGACAGACTGGCGTGCCTCTTATACACCAATCATCATTATCATCATACTCCTGAAACCTCAATTGTCAGCAATATATTAATCACATCGCTACTATAAAAATTATTATTATTCTACGTCAAATATCAAAAAATTGCATAGACATTTCTTCTGTTATGGGTACTCGGAAGTAATATTGGCATTGGTGGGGATCTTTTTAATTAAAACCGTAATAATTGCAATTTGTATAAGTATGTATTAAAATCTCATCCCATGACGTAGCGGGAATTTAAATTTTTTCATTTTTTCTCATAACCCTAATTGAGGCGTGTTTGTAAGTTGTTCGTGTGATGTTTGTTAATTGTGCTTCTGTACTGTGGTGGTGTGCGACTGCGATCCACGGTATAATTATACAAGTGTCGATGGTATAAGTGGTGTTTTACGTGGTGGTATGAGTGGTTTTATACGTGGTGGTATAAGTGGTGGTATAAGTGGTGGTGTAAGTGGTGTTATATGTGGTGGTGTAAGTGGTGTTATATGTGGTGGTATAAGTGGTGTTATACATGGTGGTGTAAGTGCTGGTATAAGTGGTGGTGTAAGTGGTGTTATATGTGGTGGTGTAAGTGGTGTTATACGTGGTGGCTTAAGTGGTGTTATAAGTGGTGTTATATGTGGTGGTATAAGTGGTGTTATACGTGGTGGTGTAAGTGGTGTTATAAGTGGTGTTATAAGTGGCGTTATATGTGGTGTTATAAGTGGTGTTATACGTGGTGGTATAAGTGGTGTTATACGTGGTGGTATAAGAGGTGGTATAAGTGGTGGTATAAGTGGTGTTATAAGTGGTGTTATAAGTGGTGTTATAAGTGGTGATATAAGTGGTGTTATACGTGGTGGTATAAGAGGTGGTATAAGTGGTGGTATAAGTGGTGTTATAAGTGGTGTTATAAGTGGTGTTATACGTGGTGGTATAAGAGGTGGTGTAAGTGGTGTTATAAGTGGTGTTATAAGTGGTGTTATACGTGGTGTTATAAGTGGTGTTATACGTGGTGGTATAAGAGGTGGTGTAAGTGGTGTTATAAGTGGTGTTATAAGTGGTGTTATACGTGGTGTTATACGTGGTGGTAGTTACACTGTAATACGCCTGTTATATGTTTGTGTGCGAATGTACGTGTGTGGGTGGGTGTCAGTATATGTGGCTGTTAGTGAACATGTCTGTATGTTCGTGTATGAGTGTGTTTTGGCGTGTGTATGCAAATATGTGTAGATCAGCATATATATATATATATATATATATATATATATATATATATATATATATGTGTGTGTGTGTGTGTGTGCTTGTGTGTGTGCTTGTGTGCGTGTGTGGAATTACCCGTTGAGTTGAATAATGTCAACTCAATCACACTGTACAGAATGACATTACACAAGTTTGCCCTCACCACACATACACACACACATACACACACGCATATACACACACACATACACACACATACACACACATACACACACGCATATACACACACACATACACACACATACACACACGCATATACACACACATACACACACACATATACACACACATGCACACACACATGCACACACACACATAGACACATGAATATACACACATACACACACATACACACACGCATATACACACATATACACACATACACACATATACACGCACACACACGCATATACACACATACACGCAGACATACACATACACACATATACAGGCATATACACACATACACACACATACACACAGGCATATACACACACATACACACACATACACACACGCATATATACACATACACACACGCATATACACACACATACATTACATTACATTAAGACATTTATATCGCGCCTTTCACCCGAGGGTCTCAAAAGTGCTCACACACACACATACACACATTACATTTACATTACATTAGGTAGATATTTATATAGCGCCCTACACCTAGAGGGTCTCTAGGGCGCTGCACACGCGCACACACACAAACGCACACACAGAAACACACACACACACACACACACACACACACACACACACACATAGCCAAACACACACAGAAAGTGAAAGGTAGAAAGAAGAGAGATAGTTTACACCTTATAATCATCACTAGTATAGACAATGTTTTCTAGAGTATAATGCGATTTCACCATGAAAAATTTCTTAGCGTGTTTTTTGAAAACAGGGATAGAAGTGATAGAACGTAGTGTTGGGGACAGCTTATTGTCAATACGGGGTCCTAAGATAGAGCGTCCTAAGATAGGGTCCTTAGATACACACACACACACCGACACAACTATACACACTCGCTCACACACTCATACACAATCTCTCACACACACACACTCTCTCACTGCACACGATCACACCACACTGTATGTGTGTGCGTGTGTTGGTTGGCTGTTGGTGCACAGGTGGAGTGACTTTTATCTATGCAAATCAGGCCACAATATTGCAATTAAACCGTGAGCCTAGTGAGGTTGGCGGCAAAATAACCAATAAAAACTGGCCATCAACAAAATACGTCACAAGTTGGCTTTCAACTGGCCATTTTCTCAGCAACCTGTATCAGCTCAAAAAAGCTCAAAAACAACATTTATTTAGCCTCTGTTTTAATCAGTTATAAGTCAGCCGTCACATTTAACTGGGACATTTCACTCGGCTGTTGGTTGATTATGTCACGTGCCAGTTCACAAAGACAATGTGCTGAAACCCCGTGAGAATTTCCCGCCAAACTGAGGTATTATCAACCCAAAATAATTATAATAATAACATGTATTTATAGAGCGCCAATTCAGCTATACTATCAAAAGCGCTATGTATATAACAGGACAAACAAACATACGATGCAAACACAGAATACACACAATGTAAAATATTTTTGAAATAGAATGATAAATGACAACGTATGACAAGATGACAGCGTTCAGACATGACACACTGGCCGCGGCATTACACAATAGAAGCTGCCTCGTCGCGTCTCATCTCACGTTGAAACATGTATGTCTTGAGAGACGTTTTTAAACAAAATAAACTTCCCGAATTTCGTACACTGATCGGGAGTTTATTGAATAATCTCGGTGCCGTGAAGCGGAAAGAACGAGTAGACATGGAAAACATAATATTGATTGAGCCGGGCTCATTCAGCTCTCTGCAACGCAAAATAGACCTTATATGCACTCTGCATTCATCTATAACTTTAGGTGATAACATATCCATAACATAACCAGTTTTTTTTAAAAACAGCGCTTTGAATACAAGTAAACTTAACTTGAATTCGATTCTGTCAGAAAATGTCAGCCCATGAAGTTTTCTCAGGTAGGGTGTAGTCGCAGTGTGAGCTGGTAAGTTATATATCATTCGAGCATCAGTCGAAGTGTCTATCAGTCGTGTGTGCGCAGCCGCAGATTGGACACGTGTTTTTCTTGTGCTGGCCGTGACTGCGGCTCCGTGTGTGATTCATCAGTGAGGGCTATGACAGCCCACCGTGGAAAACGTTCGCGTCGACGCGGGCGTAAATCGTCCCTCCTGTTGACACATACGACGGACTTGCGGCCTGCCAGCCGGAACCGTGAGACCCTAGGGGCCCCTACGTTAACGTTGCAACGTTCAAATCGAGAACTCTGAAGAAAGAAGGTCGTCTACTCGAACTGTGCAAGATGGCCATAGACCTAACAGTGGATATAATTGCGATACAGTAGCACAGACGAATACTAGTCGGCGAAACATCAGCATCACTTGAGCGTCATGGCTGGTCATTTTGGCTAGCAACAGCCAATTCCCAGGGACAGGGCGGTGTTGGCTTCTAATTGTCTCCTCGCGCCAGGCAAGCTCTTTTAAAAATCGACTACCCTCACTTGCGTGTGGCCACGGCAATTTTTCAGTTAAAGTCCAGCAAGCTGAGCTCAACTCAACTCAACTGATACGCTCAACAAGCTCAACTCAACTGGTATTCAGGCCAGGTGAGCCGTCAGGTGTTGCAGGCACACCGTGGCACTTACAGCGCGTTTTATACTGTTGGTAGCCATAGCAACCGGTAACAAGGAGTCAGAAGCTGACTTATTATAGCGCAAGCACAGACAATGTGGCACTGGTTCACTATATATTTTCAGCACAGTCTAGGTTGTCTAACAAGATTCAGCGTTGATAAAAACGCCGTGCGATTAGTGTAGCGCGGGAGCAGAAGCTGTGCGTGAAGAGTGTCGCTGCTGAATCCATAGTCTGCACGAGCGATATCGAATAATGTTCTGCACTCGTTCAGACCGATATCAAATATCGCTGAGCTCACCGAAAGTTGCCCCCGGCAATAGCACGAACTTGCACTCGTTGCGGTGGCAGAGCGTGTGTGTGTGTGTAGAGCGTGTATATGTGCAGAGCGTGTGTAGGTGCAGAGCGTGCTGCGCGTGGCTAAACTCAAAGGGGTATCCTGGAGCGCAACACGTACATCGAACAGAAGGATACATACTAATATATACACTTACACACGCACATACACACACACACATATATATATATATATATATATATATATATATATATATATATATATATATATATACATATATATATATACATGTATATATGTATATATACATATATATACGCAATACATTACAGTACATACACATATAGGTTGATGGACATAAAACGAATAAGCACTAACCACCAATGATACAAATGGACCATTATGCACAAAATATTAGCACTATCACAAGACAAGACTATGTTCGCAATACTGTGTGTTCTCCTAACACATGATGCAATACATTACACATGTTTATCGCAGACATTACTCGGAAAATATATGCTACAACATTTGTCATCAATTTTAAACAATCACATTTCGTAACGTGCACATGTGAAACAAAAAGTTGCGGCAGAATCAGCAAACAATATACATTCACAATTAAAGCGAATACATGACGCCTACAGGGCCCTCCCCCTAGAAGTGTCGAGGAGAAACGAGACACGGCGATAACGCACAGGTAGGCGCACGGCACGACCGCTCCTAGTACGCAAAATGGACTGTGGATGCGTGTATGTGTTGGTGTGTGTAGCTGTGTTTTCATGACCTGACCTGATAGGGTCCGCAGCAGTTGTCGGTGCCCGTGGCACTGTTGTTGGAGGCACGATAAGTTCAGTACTGCCGCCGTCGTCTCGATCGTCTGGCGGGTCAGGGGTTGAAGCTGGCGAGTTGTGCTTCACATCGTCGACGAAGGCTGGTTTGCAGCGATCGATGGAGACAACTGCACGCTCGCTGTTAGTCCGGATCGTGATCAGTTTGTCCGTACGATGAATGACGGGAAACGGGCCGTCATACGGACAGTCGAGCGGGTATCTGTGCTGCCGTCTTCAGTGCTGCCGGAACGAACGATGGCTGATTGACTGCTCGTGGAAGTCGTGGTCGTAGTTTGCGCATGTGATTGCGCAGCGATGAAGCGAATGAAGCCGGATCGCTGGCTGTCTGTGTTGAGTCGCTGATCAACTCGCCAGGAAGTCTCAGGGACGCTCCGTAGACCAGTTCGGCCAAGCACGCGCCGACATCAGTTTTGTGTGTCGACCGTATGCCCAACAAGGCCATGGGCAAAACATCCATCCATGATGTGTGTTCAGCAGCGCGCAAACTTGCTTTGAGCTGCCGATGGAAGCGTTCAGCCATGCCGTTGCTGCTTGGGTGATAACTGGTGGTGCGCATACGTTGACAGCCAAGTAGTCGAGTGAGTTCGGACCACAGAGACGATTCGAATTGTGCCCCGCGATCTGTTGTGATGGTCATCGGCACTCCAAAGCGTGAGACCCACTGATGGAGAAACGCGCGTGCAACTGTCACTGCGCGAATATCCGGCAGAGGAATGGCTTCTGGCCAGCGCGAAAATCGGTCCACGCATGTGAGGAGGTATGACTGACCTTGTGACGGTGGCAGTGGTCCGATGATGTCCACGTGCACGTGACTGAAGCGCTCTCCAGGTGGCTGAAATGGTTGCACCGCGCTCTTCGTGTGACGGGTAACTTTTGCTCGTTGACACTGCAGGCATGTTCGGGTCCACTTGCGCACGTCGCGGTCCATGTTCGGCCACACGAAGCGTGACGAGACAAGCTTCACAGTTGCATCGATGCCTGGATGTGAAAGGTTGTGCAGAGAAGACGTGTAAGGCCGGCGTAATGCTGTAGGAAGCACTGGGCGAAATCGATCGGTGGACTCGTCGCACAAAACGTTTGCTTCGCCGAACATGACATCGCGTAGCTTCAGCGATGACGTCGAGTTGCGAAGCGTCTCCAACGAAGTGTCTTCTCGTTGCGCCGCAGCTAGGGAGACGTAATCGTCGACTTGGCGCGACGGAACAGTCAGTACGACTGCTGTTCTGGAAAGTGCATCAGCCACTGTGTTTTGACTGCCAGGCAGATGTCGGATCTCTGACACAAATTGGCTGATGAAATCCAGATGTCGTAGCTCGCGAGGCGAATATTTCTCCGACATGGAAGGCAAAACATGCACGAGAGGGCGATGATCGGTGAACACGATGACGTCACGGCCTTCGATCGTGTAGCGGAAGTGGCGAACTGCCGAGTACACTCCGAGCAGCTCTCTTCCGAATGTGCTGTATCGCCGTTCAGTAGACGTCAGAGTCTTGGAAAAGTAGCTGAGGGGCTGCCACAGACCATTGGTGTGCTGTTGTAATACTCCGCCAACACCAGTGTCCGACGCGTCGACCAGGATGCTCAAGGGAGCACCGGGGATTTGGTGTGCCAGCATACTGCTCTCTGCCAGGGCTGCTTTGGCTGCATGGAAAGTGTCGATGCTCTGTTGCGTCCATGCTACCGGAGCTTTGGAGCGTTTGGCGCGGTGTGTGAGAAGAGCGTGCAGAGGTTGTAATACAGCAGCTGCGTTGGGTATAAAGCGGTGGTAATACGCCACCATACCCAAAAATCGACGAAGCTGAGACTGGCTGTTCGGCTGTGGAAATTCTTTGATGGCGCGAACTTTGTCGTCGAGTGGGAAAATGCCGCCGGATGTTACGCGGTGTCCGAGAAAGGAGACAGAGTCGCGGCCAAACACACACTTGCTCTTGTTGATGACTACGCCGTAGGACTGCAGTCTCTGGAACACGGCGCGAAGGTGTCTTAGGTGTTCGTCTTTGCTTGCTGATGCCACCAAAATATCGTCGAGGTATGCGAAGCAGCCGTCAGCACCGCGCAGAACTTCGTCGATGAAGCGCTGGAACGTGGAACCGGCGTTGCGCAGACCGAATGGCATTCGCACCATCTCGTACAGACCAAACGGCGTGGCGATGGCTGTCTTTGCGACGTCTGCGGACTCAACGGGTATTTGGTGGTATGCACGGACCAGGTCCACTGTGGAGAAGATGTTGCAGCCGCTGAGTTTCGCCGAAAAGTCTCGAAGGTACGGAAGTGGGTACCGGTCCGGAAGCGTTTGTGCGTTGAGTGCTCGGTAGTCACCACACGGTCTCCATTGGCCGGGTATTTTCTTGGGCACCATGTGGAGAGGCGATGACCAAGCACTCTTGGACGGCCGAATGATACCCAAGCGCAGCATGTTGTCAAATTCGTGCTTGGCGATGTTGGCTCTGTCTGGGGCTAAACGCCGAGGGCGAATGTGGATCGGCGGGCCCTTGGTCACGATGTGGTGTGTCACATTGTGCTTGACTGCACCAGTTGTGCGTTCTTGCGTGATTTCTGGAAACGACGCAACTAGGCGCTCGTACGGGTCGGTGGGGCTGTCATTGACCAATCGTATGCCAATCGAGGCTATGCGTGAAGCTGAACCCTTAGCACACACGTCTCCTTTATGTAGCAGCTGCTTTTTGGCGACGTCGACGACCAGTTGATTGGCTGCGAGGAAATCAGTGCCGAGGATGGGCATGCTAACGTCGGCCACAAGCACGCACCAGACGAAAGTTCTTGAGCTGAAAACAATTCTGGTCTTGTATGTCCCGAAGACTGCCATTTTGTAGCCGTTGGCAGCTTGAAGCATCTGATCTTGTCTGTGCGCTTGCAGCTTGATGTGTCTCGGCACGAAGCCCCTGGGAACCACACTGACTTGCGCGCCGGTATCAATCAAGAACCGCTGACCGGATGTTTCGTCTTCGATGAAGAGGAGAGATGCGCTTATACGTGAGCCACCAGTGCACTGCGCGATGTGTTGGTGGCTTGCTAGTTTAAATGCCACGAGCAAGGAGGCGTGCAGCGACGCGCTGATGAGCCGAACCGGGCATGGTAAAAGCACAGGCGCGGTTGGTTCGGACTGCGGCGCGCTGGTGAGCTGTCTCGTGAGCGAGCATCCGGTGATGGAGAGCGGCGTCGGGTTCTGTCGCGTGAGTTGCTCCTGTATCGTGTCGGAAAAGGTGCGTAATTTGACATCGTCGCGTTGTCTCGAGCTGCCGTTGCCGATTCAAGGCGTTTGTGTGAATGTTCAAGCTGCTCAATTTTGGCGAGCAGGATAGCCATGTTGTCCTCTGTTGGTGGCGGCGGCGAAGAAACAGCTGTCACTGCTTGGGCCGCTTGTGTAGCCTCCAGGTAGCGGTCGGCGGCGTTGGCGAGCTCGTCGAGTTGAGCAGATGTTGGCAGAAGGGAGAGTGCTGCTCGTGTCCCTTGTGGCAGTCGCTGTAGAAACAGCGTGCGCAGCAAGCCGGTGTCTTCTGGCGTGTCGCCTGCCGCTGCCAGCTCGTTGCGCATGGAGCGCAGTAGCGTCGATGGTCGTTGGTCGCCCAGCTGCTGTCGTGAAAGCAGCGCTTCCAGGCGAGACGTCCGCGATTGTGCCAGACGAGACTACAGGGCGGTACTCAACGCAGCGAAGGATCTTGATGTGCGAATGACATCCTTCACTTGAGCTGCCACTGTGATGGGAAGATTTGCCACAGTCATCTTGAAGCGGGTCTCGTCAGAGGAAATCCCAGCGATGTCGAATGCGCACTCAACCTGAATGAGCCACATCTCGGGTTCCTCGGCTGAAAAAGGTGGCAGGCGGAATGTAGCCATCGGGCGTACTTCGGAAGTAGCCGTTTGCGCAGCTGCGTCTGGGGACATGTCACTCTTGAAAGTGTCCGTAAGACGGGAGTCACCACTGTTGGTAGCCATAGCAACCGGTAACAAGGAGTCAGAAGCTGACTTATTATAGCGCAAGCACAGAAAATGTGGCACTGGTTCACTATATATTTTCAGCACAGTCTAGGTTGTCTAACAAGATTCAGCGTTGATAAAAACGCCGTGCGATTAGTGTAGCGCGGGAGCAGAAGCTGTGCGTGAAGAGTGTCGCTGCTGAATCCATAGTCTGCACGAGCGATATCGAATAATGTTCTGCACTCGTTCAGACCGATATCAAATATCGCTGAGCTCACCGAAAGTTGCCCCCGGCAATAGCACGAACTTGCACTCGTTGCGGTGGCAGAGCGTGTGTGTGTGTGTAGAGCGTGTATATGTGCAGAGCGTGTGTAGGTGCAGAGCGTGCTGCGCGTGGCTAAATTCAAAGGGGTATCCTGGAGCGCAACACGTACATCGAACAGAAGGATACATACTAATATATACACTTACACACGCACACACACATATATATATATATATATATATATATACATATATATACATGATGAAAAAAGTATACTTCATCGGGCACAATTATTTATGTATTAGTACGACGTTTCGCCTCAACAAGGCTTTATCAAGTACTGTTTTATAAAATACATCAAAAAGACGAGCCAAGAACACAACATATTTAGTAGATATAAGTGAATATAAACATTAAGACACGCGTATATGATTTTGACACACTTTTAAGTAAATAATATATAACTAACAATCGACAATTACATGCAATAAATATTACCATTAAATCAGAATTTGCAATTAAGTTCAATTCCTTTGCAGCCGTTCATGATGCAGCTGGAGTCATTTTCTTGAATGTAGGCTGCCTCTGCATATCTTCTAGTAGCATCGTCTAATATTCCGCTGTGTATAACTGTCCACTTTATCGATACTTCCATTTTGTTATGCTCTTCCATGAAATGCTTTATAATTGGACCTCCCAGCTTATAGTTGGAGTGTTCCAGGATCCTTACACGTACTGGTCGCGAGGTCTCACCAATGTAGATTTTTCCACATACCGTGCACACTATCTTATAAATGACATTTTTCCTCCAACATAGTTTTCTGTCGGGACTCATGGATGTGGCACAGGTATCACATTGTGGTGCGCATCTGAAACGCTCTCTTGGTGGAGCGAAAATCCGCTTCAGCGGTCGACCCGGGTCGAACCACACCCGTATTTTCCCCTGGAGACCTGTTCTCTTGATGAGGGAATAACATTGTCGGCGACTGCTCTCACCCAGATACGGTAGTTTGATAAAATATTTGTCTTCCTTGCTTTGCTTTCCTTGCTGGAACACTCCAACTATAAGCTGGGAGGTCCAATTATAAAGCATTTCATGGAAGAGCATAACAAAATGGAAGTATCGATAAAGTGGACAGTTATACACAGCGGAATATTAGACGATGCTACTAGAAGATATGCAGAGGCAGCCTACATTCAAGAAAATGACTCCAGCTGCATCATGAACGGCTGCAAAGGAATTGAACTTAATTGCAAATTCTGATTTAATGGTAATATTTATTGCATGTAATTGTCGATTGTTAGTTATATATTATTTACTTAAAAGTGTGTCAAAATCATATACGCGTGTCTTAATGTTTATATTCACTTATATCTACTAAATATGTTGTGTTCTTGGCTCGTCTTTTTGATGTATTTTATAAAACAGTACTTGATAAAGCCTTGTTGAGGCGAAACGTCGTACTAATACATAAATAATTGTGCCCGATGAAGTATACTTTTTTCATCATATAACATAACCGGGTGCGTGAGTGCAACTTCTTTATGCCATATATATACATGTATATATGTATATATATACATATATATACACAATACATTACAGTACATACACATATAGGTTGATGGACATAAAACGAATAAGCACTAACCACCAATGATACAAATGGACCATTATGCACAAAATATTAGCACTAGCACAAGACAAGACTATGTTCGCAATACTGTGTGTTCTCCTAACACATGATGCAATACATTGCACATGTTTATCGCAGACATTACTCGGAAAATATATGCTACAACATTTGTCATCAATTTTAAACAATCACATTTCGTAACGTGCACATGTGAAACAAAAAGTTGCGGCAGAATCAGCAAACAATATACATTCACAATTAAAGCGAATACATGACGCCTACAATGTCACGTGCCAGTTCACAAAGACAATGTGCTGAAACCCCGTGAGAATTTCCCGCCAAACTGAGGTATTATCAACCCAAGATAATAATAATAATAACATGTATTTATAGAGCGCCAATTCAGCTATACTATCAAAAGCGCTATGTATATAACAGGACAAACAAACATAGGATGCAAACACAGAATACACAAAATGTAAAATATTTTTTATATAGAATGATAAATGACAACGTATGACAAGATGACAGCGTGCAGACATGACACACTGGCCGCGACATTACACAATAGAAGCTGCCTCGTCGCGTCTCATCTCACGTTGAAACATGTATGTCTTGAGAGACGTTTTTAAACAAAATAAACTTCCCGAATTTCGTACACTGATCGGGAGTTTATTGAATAATCTCGGTGCCGTGAAGCGGAAAGAACGAGTAGACATGGATAACATAATATTGATTGAACCGGGCTCATTCAGCTCTCTGCAATGCAAAATAGACTTAATATGCACTCTGCGTTCATCTGTAACTTTAGGTGATAACATATCCATAACATAACCAGTTTTTTTAAAAACAGCGCTTTGAATACAAGTAAACTTAACTTGAATTCGATTCTGTCAGAAAATGTCAGCCAATGAAGTTTTCTCAGGTAGGGTGTAGTCGCAGTGTGAGCTGGTAAGTTATATATCATTCGAGCATCAGTCGAAGTGTCTATCAGTCGTGTGTGCGCAGCCGCAGATTGAACACGTGTTTTTCTTGTGCTGGCCGTGACTGCGGCTCCGTGTGTGATTCATCAGTGAGGGCTATGACAGCCCACCGTGGAAAACGTTCGCGTCGACGCGGGCGTAAATCGTACCTCCTGTTGACACATACGATGGACTTGCGGCCTGCCAGCCGGAGCCGTGAGGCCCTACGGGCCCTGCGTTAACGCTGCAACGTTCAAATCGAGAACTCTGAAGAAAGAAGGTCGTCTACTCGAACGGTGCAAGATGGCCATAGACCTAACAGTGGATATAATTGCGATACAGTAGCACAGACGAATACTAGTCGGCGAAACATCAGCATCACTTGAGCGTCATGGCTGGTCATTTTGGCTAGCAACAGCCAATGCCCAGGGACAGGGCGGTGTTGGCTTCTAATTGTCTCCTCGCGCCAGGCAAGCTCTTTTAAAAATCGACTACCCTCACTTGCGTGTGGCCACGGCAATTTTTCAGTTAAAGTCCAGCAAGCTGAGCTCAACTCAACTCAACTGATACGCTCAACAAGCTCAACTCAACTCAACTGATACGCTCAACAAGCTCAACTCAACTGGTATTTAGGCGGACCCAGAAGAATCGAGTTGCAATAATCCACATGTGTTATTACGAGACTATGCATGAGGACTGATAAGGATTCGCAGTTCAGATATCTCCTAACAGCATATAAGTTCCACGGCTGTAAATGACATATTTTGACAACGTGCGAAATATTCTCATCGAAGGATAAACATTCATCAATGATGACACCGAGACAACGACAGCTACGCACGAGCTTCAATTTAATGCCAACTAGTACGATGTCATCAAAAGCCCTTGAGCGAAGTGTCGGCAAATTGCAATGAACAATCATCGCTTCAGTTTTTGACACTATCAGCTTCAAATGTCTGGAGTTCATGCACTTCATCACAATATTGAAAATAGATTGCAGCTCAGACAAGTTATCATCAATGTTAGATAAGGACATGTACAATTGCGTATCATCAGCGTGAAAATGGCGATTAATCTTCAGGTTGTCAAGTAGCAGATCAAGTGTACAAGTGTATAACGAGAATAGCACAGGTCCTAAAACAGAGTCTTGTGATTCGCCACTTTTGAGTGGAAACGATGACGAACACGAGTCGTTGATGACAACAGCTTTTGTACGTTCAGTCAGTTGAAAATTAAACAAGCTTAGTGCGGACCCTGAAAAAGCGAAACTTGACAAGTCTTCCATCAAGAATTGATGATTGACTGTATCAAACGCTGAGGGTAGGTCGAGCATGACCATTATTGAGGTATGATCCGGCAAGCTGCTTCGATAATTTCGGTGATGATTTTACATAGACCTGTCTCGGTAGAATGACAGGCGCGGTATGCTGACTGGATATTAAGTATAACTCCTTCAATGAAAGGTGAAATTTGTTGAAGAATTGCTCTTTCAATGAGTTTGGACACATACTGGACATTTGAAACTGATCGATAATTTTGCAAAATATATTTGTCTAGATTACGTTTCTTCAACAAAGGACGTACAAAAGCGTGCTTAACATCTGGGAATATACCAGTATAGAAGGACAAGCTAGTAATTCGCCAGAGAAGTGGCAAAAAAAGTTGTGCTACATCGCCTAGTTTGAAAATATCAATTGGATCTACAGTTCAGTTCGTCTTTTTCATGGAAATACAAATACGCTGGGCTTCCTCCATGGAAAGAGGAGAAAAGGCAGAAGAGTATCCACAGTGTGATGACCATAAATCAGGAGAAACAGTAGCACTGAATTCCGCACATATCTTGTCTAGATTCGAGTGGGAAAAGCAAATTTCTGTGCTAATTCCATGTGAGACTCACAACGTGGCAGTTGATTACATTTCTTTCTCAATAGCATATTGTTCACCAGAGAATAATATACGCGAGAATTAACGTGGCAAGCTAATATTCGGTTATTTAAATAGGATACTTTAGATTGTTCACACAATTGAACAATTGTGGACTCCGTGGTGTAGTGGTTAGCACACCCGCCTCACAAGCGGGGGGATCGTGGTTCGAATCCCGGCGGAGCAGAATTTCATTGGGCGAATTCTATAATGCAACAGTCCCTGTCCACCCAGCAGTAAATGGTGGTACCAGATGCCAGTCATGTGTTGTGTCATGCATTCTGGGGAGGTGACCCTCTCTAATACGTCTTACGTCCATGTGGCGCCATAGCGTGGATAGGGTCGGTTCTGCGGTGGCAGTGAGCTGCATAGGGCACACCTGTGTGTTCTTAAGCTTCGGCTTCTTCCCGTGTAGCAGCTGTCACTTAGGCATTAAATCTTTGACACGGAACTAATTCGTTTCTGAGTTGTCTATATCTGAGAAGATTGTGCCTCGTAGGATTTGATCTCAGCCTTCGTTATGCTTTTCTACGATAGCTACGATGTTTGCGGATAGAAGCATTGAATCAGGGAACTTCATGGTGCTCTATCACAGTCTTAGCAAGAACTGAATAATGGATATCACGATAGTGGCATACTGTATTATAGTACTGTATACTGTATTATTGTTGACTCAGTGGTGCAGTTGTTAGCACACCCGCCTCACAAGCGGGAGGTCCGTCGTTCGAAACCCGGCGGAACAGAATTTCATTGGGCGAATTATACAATCCCACAGCCACTGTCCACCCAGCAGAAAAATTATGTCACCAGATATTAGTCATGAGTTGTGCCATGCATTCTGGGGAGGTGGCCCTCTCTAATACGTCTTAAGTCCTTCTGGCGCCATAGCGTGGAGAGGGTCGGTTCTGCGGTGGCAGCGAGCTGCACGGAGCACGCGTATGTGTTCATAAGCTTCGGCTTCTTCACGTGTAGCAGCTGTCACTTAGGTATTTAACCTGCAACCTCAACCTTAGTATATTTCAAAGGCTTCGATTAGACGATTGACAATTCAGCATATTATCACTTAGATACATAAGACATTGGCTGATAGTCTTCTGATTAACCTGTCTATAGTTTCTATATGTGAACGTGCTGACAGGCCTTTCTGGCTGCTTCGGTTCCATATTGAAAACCATCAAGCAGTGATCAGAAACATCTTTCATGATAGGGTGACAGAGAATGTCGCCAACTATGTCCTCCCTGCCAACAATGGTAGAATCGAGAATATGACTTGATATATGAGTTGGAAAATCTACACAACTGGTCAGTACGTAATGTGCAAGGATTTAAAGAAATTTCTTGCTGCCATATTTTACACTAGGATTGTCAAGCCAGAAATTAAAATCTCCGCATATTATGATGTTACAGCATAACCTATCTAATATATCCGTAAATTCACAGAAGAAACTAACGTAATCAGTAGCGCTACTCGGTCGATAAATAACCAATATGTTGTTGATGACATCAGCAAGCCTGAAATATACCACAATGTGCTCAAACGTATGAAAGTCGCCCAAACGAAGTTTTTCGATAGGAATGGACTTTGAATATTCAAACAAATTGCAATATTTGTGTTAAAAAAATTGTGTTTCCTCAAAAAGGAACTAATTTCTTCAAAAATTCATTTCCTCAGAAAAGATTTATTCAAAATACTGCAGCAAAAACCCAAAATAATTCCAATATTCGAGCATGTGTAGAGATTGAATTTATTTAGATTGAATTTGTTTGTGAGCGCGTGCACGTGTGTAAATCTCTTCGCGTGTGTTTGAACGCGTGTGTGTGTATGTGTGTGTATGTGTGTATGTATGTGCGTGTGTTTGTTTGTGTGTGCATGTGTGTATGAGTGTGTATGTGTGTGTGTGTGCGTGTAGCTTGTGTTGCACACAATGACCGTCTAAATTACTTTCAGCTGTGCACAACCCTTCGACCCGGCACTAGTAGACAAACGCAGCGCAGTCCAGCGTGTTCCTGCTATGATTGCTGTGTCGTTTATTGTCAGAGCTGCGCGCCACGAAATCATCACTGACAGTGCGTTTACCATGACAATTAATATGATTTCAAGTAATCCACCCACATGTGCACCCGATCAACCCGCGTAGTACTAAATTCAGCATGAACAAGTTCACAGCGCACCCGGCAAGATCATTTCTCAAACTGGACTCATATTGCACGAGGGTTGATCGAAAGCCGAGCGTACAGAGCACCATTTCGTCAAGACGCACGCCTTGAGGATTTCACATCAGTTGTGGCTTATTGATCAATGGTAGATGAGTTGTAGGAAATTGAACAATTTGCCATAACGTTGCTCATTTTACCGATCACTCAACATGCAAAATATATCCCATCTCACGCATTATCTCACGCAGCAACTTGAGGGCAAAAATTCGTCAGACTTTTGGAGAGCTTTGCGAGACATGGTCATTCAAGGAAAGCGGGCTTCAGACAACCGAATAGCCACAACGGCGCGCACTGCCGACAAATTCAATGAATATTTCTCCAGCAAGGCAGAGCGAATAGCTGAAATAATCCGATGCAATCATACAGCTCCTGTTGGTGTCAGACCTCCTACTGTCATAACCAGCACCATGAAATTAGAGCCTGTTACCCTGCCTGAGCTATGGAATAAGTTGTGTGCTATCAAATCCAGGTTTTCCGTCGGCACCGACGGCATCCCAGTATTTGTCCTCCGGAAAACCTTCGCAGTTCTTGGCCCTCATCTGCTCAGTATCATAAACTGTTCTATCAAAACCAGCGTTTTTCCTGAAGCATGGAAAATTGCGACTCTGATTCCGCTGCCAAAGTCAGGCGACACATCTAATCCGGCTAATACGCGTCCAATCTCCCTGCTGTGCAGCATCAGCAAACTTTTGGAGCGAGTGGTCAGCGATCAGTTGGTGAAATATATGACGGAGCACAGTCTACTCTCTCCCAATCAGTTCGCATATCGCCGGCACTGGTCTACGGAGCACATGTTGTTGGCAATGACAGACCACATCGTGCAGGCCGTGGACACACGGCAGATATCAGCAGTTGTGTCATTTGACATCAGCGGGGCTTTCGACTGCGTAAATCACAAGTCACTGTTTGCACGACTGCAGTGGTACGGTATTCAGCCGGCGTGGTTTGAGAGCTACCTAAGTGGACGTCAACAAATAGTCAGAAACGGGACTGAGAAACGACAGCTGAGACATGGTGTACCTCAGGGCTCTGTGCTGGGTCCTCTTCTCTACATTTTGGCAGTCAACGATGCTGAGAACCACATCCCGTTCGGCAGAACTTTCAGCTACGCTGATGATACGTTTCTTGTGTTGACGGCGGCCTGCTCTCCCATTGGTATTCAAGAAATGGTTTCGCAGATGCGCGTGAGCACGCAGGCTTTTAGCAATTGGCTTGCCAGTAATGGTTTCCTGATGAACAGTGAGAAGACATCCCTTGTGACTTGCGGTACTCGTGTCTCCATCCAACGCTGTGAGTCTGTCCGGCTACATCTGTCAGATACCTGCATTTCACCTAGGCCAAGTTTGCGCATTTTGGGAGTCACCCTGGACAGTCAGCTCACCTGGGGATGCCATGTGATGGACTTGGTAAAGCGCTGCAACTGCATACTGATCTCCATCAGCCGAATCAAGAGACAGCTGACACCCGAGGTAATAAATAGACTAGTTGTTGCCCACATCTTCTCCAGAATACAGTACTGCATGTCTGTCTGGGGTGGGTTGTCAGAGTCTGACAAAGAGAAGATCAGCAGGATCATGCGGTTTGCCGCCCGCCTGACTTGTGGTCTAAGGAAGTACGACCATGTCACACCGGCTCTCAAGAGTCTCGGGTGGCCGACAGTTGAAGCCATGGTCAGAAACCGTGACCTAAAAAATGTAACGAGAGCTCTGCAAGAAGATCGCGCTCCGCCGTGTCTCACTGACATGTTCAGCAGGAGGAGCAGCGTGTCAGCGCGTAGCACCCGTTCCACTGAATGTGGATTGTTGCACCTGCCCAGGGCCCGACTAGAGGCTACCAAACGCCATTTCAGGTGTCGCGCAGCCAGGGGTTACAATGAGGTCGCCAGAAATTGAGCTTTATCCTTTTTCTTTTTTTACACTTCATTCCGTTTAATAGTTTTATTGTTTAGTTTTATAGTTTCCGATATCACCCTACGTCGACTCCACCCATTTTTTATTATCTTTATTTTTTATGTATACTCACTTTATCTTTAATTGATGTTTTAATTGTATTGTAAACTGCCCATGTGTCATGTTCTAATGTGTATTGTAAATTGTCAATTAAAAACCGTTTCGGATTGACAATATATGATGATGATGATATCCCATACTCCTCCGATACTCAAATACTCAACATGAACTAAACTGAAACTAATTCTTAAATATAAAAAGTGAGTGGAAGTGGGATATGTATGCCATAAATGAGCTATTATCGCATTATATTGAATCAATTGTGTTCTTTTCATGCGGTTTCAATCAGACAAATGATCAGAAACAGAATGAAGATTAGAATAAAACATAACCAAGTGTACCGTGTCCCGTGTGCTAACACACACCCACACACCTGCACACTCACACACACCCGCATGCAAGTACAAGTTGCGGTGATGCAGCTCGTCTTATCGACGCATAGCCAGCTGTTGGAAGAAGACAGGTGTCAGAGCAAGATATACGGCAACATTGCTAGCAAGGCGCTGCTGCAATGTGTTCCCGTGATTCTGCAAGAGTTCAGCTCACAGCGCTGCAATACGGCCACGTCTTGCCACATATTTCAGCCGGCCCGACGAGATTGGCTGCAAATGATCTGCGTCTGTTCCACGGCTGTACACAGGCGGTGGTGATTTTGAGACGTGCATACAAGCGAGGTGGTAGCTAAATCTGCATTAGCCCATCGTCGACAACAAATGTGCTGGATAATTTGGCAGCAAATTCAACCATGCACTTGGATTTCCTCCTCTATCTCTTGCTCTATGTAATAGCGCGATTGTGTGTGTGTGTGTGTGTGTGTGTGTGTGTTTGTGTGTGTGTGTGTGTGTGTGTGTGTGTGTGTGACTGTGTGTGTGTGTCTGTGTGTAAGTATCATTACTCTACTAACAGTTTCCCGTCAACTTTACTGGATTTAAACGCATGATTCATGCCGCATATTACGGAATGTTTCATGTTTTACGAACAAAAATATTTCCGACATAAATGTAAGATTTTTATGATGAAAATAATTCGTCTTTCTTTTGGGTGTATTTTGAAGTGTAATCGTTATTCATCAATATTTAATTGATAAATTTAAACATTCGTGAGTGTAAATAATAATATTTACTGACATATATATAATTTACCTGGTGCCTATTGTACCTAAGCCTATTGTAATAATATATTGTTTCATATGATATTTGGCTATATAAGAACTCGTAAATTAACCTAGTCAATAAGACATTCAAGCAATTATTGCATTAAAGCAGCCAACAAGATTGTATAATTTCTTTTTTACCAATAACGTTTTATATGGGTTTTTTGATGAAATAAAGTTTCTCTTACTGGCTCACCAACATGAAGTTGTATCATGCAGCATGAGATCGAATGCTGGCATAATAGTGTATTATAACAACGTCATGCGTAATTGAGCTCATTATGGTATGCACGATACGTTCTTACGTGATCATTACCTAATGCCATTATCTGTACGTATGATTATACGTGTTTGTGTGAATGTCTGTGTGAGTGAATGTCTGTGTGTGAATGTCTGTGTGAGCAGGTCTGTGTGTGAATATATACGCATGTTAATGCGGTAACATTATGTGTCAATTTTGATGTTTAACTTTCCAAAAATAAACAACTTCTTACATGAAAATATGTTGATAAAAAAATATATTTGATTGACTCATGCGCAACAAAATTATTATAAAAGTATCATAATATACGAAATAATTATTGATTCATTCACAAAACAAGTTTTTTAAATATGTCATATATATTAAACTAAAACATTTACCACCACAAAATACTTTTTCTTGAAATTAATTCATTTTTACTCCTTATATTCAATTATCCATTATTGATAAAATTTCAATTTGCTATAAATGTCAACGAATTGTCAGTCTCGCCATAGTTTATTTCTCATTCAAAACCAGTCATTGCTCTAACATTGCAGATTTTTCAACGCGGAGCTTGCTGAAGAAGTTCCAGTTGTCAGCAGAATGAATGGTGAGCGGGCGTCTGAATTTCGCTCCAACCTTTCTTTCGATGCCTATTACAAAAAAGGCGACATTTAGCCTGCGGCACATCCGTTCTTTTATGAATTCATCGCCATAGATGTCCGCTTGCCAGTGTGACTCAAACACACACACACACACACATGCATGTATGTATGTATGTATGTATGTAAGTATTCACAGTGTTTCATATTCGCAACATTCGCCACAAACAACCTCGGGCATTTCCTTGGCGACAACGCCCACCCCACAAACCGACACATACACACACACACACACACACACACACACACACACATACACACACACATACACACACACACATACACACACACTGGCAGCCGCCTGAGGTGATAGAGACAGTGTGTTGTATTGGAAACTAGTTCAGAAAGCACAATTCGCAACGACACAAACGTGTCTGAAAACCTATGGGAAGATGTATTCAGAGTCGCCCCCAAGCGAAACTAGTGGATTTCCCACAGGGATGCACAGGTGCCGACAAGCTTGCTGAATATATGCGCCTAACACCATCACTGACTTCATTGCCAGTAGTTCCTATAGGAAATGAAGGCCTTTATTGTGCTGAATTGAGTCACTCAAGAAATGAAGAAAATATAGTTATATCTAAGACATTGAAGACCAAACTAGACCAAGTAAATGATAAATTAATAGTTTCGAGTAAAAACCTTAGCAATATCAACCAACAATCGCCTGCAGTTTAACAGCAAGCAGGTATAATTCGGGTGTATATATGTATGTGTGTGTGCGTGTGTCTTCTGTGTAAGTGTGTGTGTGTGCGTATGTGTGTATGTGTGTGTGTGTGTGTGTCTTCTGTGTACGAGTGTGTGTGTGTGTGTTCTGTGTGTGTGTAAGTGTGTGTGTGTGTGTGTGTTCTGTGCATGTGTAAGTGTGTGTGTGTGCCAGTGTTTCATGACTTTCTGTTCTGTTTAGTCATATACTAAACCGAATTGCCCCAGTAGAACGTAATTCGTCTAGTGTGGTCCGTTATGGACACGGCCTGTCATGTAGGATCGGCAGTGCGCTAGTTGTACAGCTACCAAAATGGAGCTGTTCAGTTTGACTGAGAGTGGCAAGGCGGTGCAAAGCAGAAAAGGCAAGACTTTCAGAAATGGCCGCATCCATTCAAGTGTCTCGCGGGCAATTTATGACCAGCTCACAGCAGAACGAGTCAAGCATGCCAATCAGCTGATCAAGAACATTTGATATTCGCGCGACAAGTTTTCCATGCAACATTCCGAGCTCGTGCTAACATATTGCAACTTATGCATATGTTTCTTTCTCAGTTTCAATTTATTGAAATAGACCAAATATACCATTTTAAAGTCAAAAAGATTATTTGACCAGTAATAAACGTGTATGTGTGTGTGTGTGTGCGTGCGTGTGTGTGTATGCTTGTTGGTGATGTTTCACGAGCACTTACAAAGTTTTAGAACGTACGTCTCCTGCTGAACACCACCTGCCAGTAATTGAATGTGCAGCATGCTGGATGGCACGACGAGGCGATTATATTAGCAAATTGCCAGTACAAACTTACTGCCAACATCTGGCTGTTACCAGGCCGACAAATATCACTGCCTGCTAGTCTTCTACTGCTAATACAACGTCTCATTTACTGTCTTATTCTACTGTCTTATTCAGTTATTTTCACAACATTTATTGGGCTCCAAATTGAACGACAATACCAGTGATATGTAAATATCAAAACTTAACAAAAATATGATAAATATATCAATAATTTTCAACAATATAATTTTTAGAGCCAAAAATGTTATAAATGTTCGAATATTACAAAGTAATCGATTCCCTTCTTAAATTTAAGGTACCGGCATACCGTTGTAAATTCTGGTACAATTCTTGGTATTAGTGAGTTACCAAACACATTTGAGCAATTTCAAGACGTAAAATCGTTGACAACTAGTAGCAAGTTCGTGTCTATCTTGCTGCAATAACTCAACACTGCACTGTGAGGCTGTCCCAGTCTCTATCATCGCTGTTTTCACACCAGTTTCAAATAAGACTTAACTCAAACGTTTGGCGTATTTGCTCAATAAGCAGGCAAGTTCACACTGAGCCAATGTGGCAATCAACAGCTTGGCAGGCTGCCAACCACCCATTAAGCCAAGAAATTTGCCAAAACAGCCAAGGAAGGACGCCACGCTAGGCGGAATATTGCTAAGATGCAGTTTGAAGCTCGGTTAGATGAAATAGATGAAGCACAGATGAGCAAAATAATTACGCAACTATTATAATATAAAACAGCAATAAACAATGTCTGAATATATACGTTTTGCAAATTATATTGTGCTAATTATATTGTTAGTTCAATTGTATATTTCATTTTTATATCATTCGCCTGAGAATTATAGTTTTCAACTAATCAATTTTCATTTATCGCTCAGAAATTATAGAGCATACGGCTAGGTCTACTTGTTTCACCGAGGTGTTCCGCTTCCCTGATGTAGTAGGGAGCTACCACTGAGGTTCAGAATATATATTAAAAAACAGGCGCGCGTGGGATATCGCGGACATTAGTTCTTCCCCGTGCCATCTTATTGATCTTCTAGATTCTTCTAGTGATTTATATTCTCGTGTCCATCATCCTTCATCCTGTCCTCGCGCTATCAACGGTCACGTTGGTCCGCAAAATCCTTTACTTTCTATGCGCCTCGGGTCTACAATGATCTTCTTTCCTGAATCACTTCCTCTTCATCCTTCAGTAGATTTTCTTCCTCACTTCGTAAATATCTTTTTGCTAAATCTTTTGATCCTATTTCCCGCACTCTTACACCTTACGCTCCCCTATGACTCTAATTTACAATTACTCATGTTTTTATTCATTTTTATTCTATTTATCTCCATTTTTTGTTCCTTTCTGTGAATTTTATACTTCTTTTCTCACATCTTGTAATCGTGTACTGTTGTTTCTCATTATTGTCTCTTTCGCACTTGTTTCTATGTGAGCGCTATACAAATACATTGTTGTTGTTGTTAGCAATTGAAAATTGTTCTTGCAACTGTTTTAAATGCGATAAGAAGACCCCTGATGAGAATGGACATAATTGAGAGAGACCACATTGTAACTGCACGCTTTGCAACACATCAGAATAATGACATTAATCTTGCATCACCACATGACATCAATCACCCGCGGAAAATACACCACACACACACAAACACACCTACATATACACATACACACTCGCATACACACAAGTATGTGCTGCTGAGGCAGACGAGATATATATTCTGAAAGAAAGAGTTAGGAGAATGAAGAGTAGCTGATAAACTGGCACACACTGACACACAGACACACACACTAACT